>JAXQQM020085527.1:0-290594 GCA_034641835.2 Pinus albicaulis | reverse complement strand
ATTTCTTAAATTATGAGAACAACTCGAAAGTAAATTACCGGAAGGAAATGGCAGAAAGGAAATGACAGAAAGGAAATTAAACTAAAGTGTTGAAAATAAATGACAAGAATGAACTAATTTAATTGGCAGAAAGGGAAATGATTGAAAAGAAACTAAGCTAACTTCCTAAAAATAAATGGCAGAAAGGAAACTAATTCTAAACCACACTTAACTTGGCCAAACGAATAAATGCATTCTACTTATCCTATGATCTATCTACCATGTTCTTATCCATGCAAATAAACTATCCATGACTTAATTCTAACTAAAAAGATTTAATTTGCAGCTTAGAGGAAGAAAAAGGGCTAAAAAAGGCTAATGGGGGGGGGGGTTTAACACATAAAACAAGGTTTGGAAGCGGAAAGAGGGGGTTAAACCCTTAGAAAAATTTATTATAACGTGAGAAATGACTTTGGAGTGGAAAGAACTCAAAAGAGTGATGATGGAGTGCGACGGAGGATGAAATCTGCGATGTGCGATGTCACAATCACAACTTCGCACGTTTAAATGGATAGCAATATGGACTTGACAGAATAAACTAAATTGTGCAAAGTGTGAAGTGACGTGGCGAGTCACAAATTACAATATCAAAATTTTAAATGGATAGCAGTCAGGGCTTAACGGAATGAAATAAAATGTGCGAAGTGCGATTTGCGATGTAGTAAAGGTTGTGGGTTGTGATCTGCGATGTGGTAAGTTCAGGGAAGTGCGATTTGTGATATGGTAAAGGTTGCAGGCTAAGATTTGTGATGTGCTAAGTTCAGTGAAGTGCGATATGCGATACGGTAAATATTGCAGGCTGCGATTTGCGATGCAGATGACGTGATGGTGAAAATAAGAAAGGGAAAAGTTTCTATTTGCGATATGTAATGTCGCAATATTGCAATCGCAAGAACAAGATGTAAGAGTTAAAGGTAAAAGCTAAGAGTTGCGAAGTGCGATTTGCGATTTCACAATATCACAATCGAAACGAATGAGCAGTAAGTGTTAAAGTAAATGTTAAATGTTGTGATTTGCGAAGTGCGATGTATGGTAGTGGGAGTCTCGAGGAGGAAGGTGGAGGTCGGGTTTTCGATGGTTTTCAAGCGTTGTTGTGTTAGAACGAGTCCAACGACGGTGACCGATATAACGAAGTAATAAGGCAGGCAATTAACGAAGGAGAGTGGTAAGTCTTCAAGTCAAAAGGTAAGCGGTGCGAAGTGTGATTTGTGATTTGACAGTATCACAATCTCAAGGAATGAGCGGTAAGTGTTAAAGGAAAACTTTAAATGTTTCGATTTGCGAAGTTCAAAGTACGGTGGTGGGAGTCTCGAGGAGTAAAGGCAGAGTCAGGTTTTCAGTGTTTCAATGGTTTTCACGTGTTTTTCATAAAAAGGGTAAGGTGTCCATGAACAGAGAAAAATAGAGAAGTAAGGCTGAAGATCTTAAGGGTGTTTGAAAGAAGGTAAGTGCAGTACTAAGGTGAGAAGTAAATGAGGTAAATGGAAGCGTAAGAGCAGTGCTCAGAAGTGAAGCACACCTACGGATTCATGTATGGGAAACAGACAGAAATGTGAGATGAAATAGTGAAGGAAAGGCTTGGACTTGGTAATACAAATTATTCCCCGAACTCAAACAGAAAGCAATTTTGGCCTGTGGGAAGGTCTGCCCCTAATTGAACTCTATTTACAGAGATGAGAGGGGGGAGACTTGTCCACAATTTTAGAGTTTTTCCTCTATTTCACTATGCATAAGAAATTAAAACTACAATAGCACAAAAACTAAATAGCAATGAAACTTATCAGAAGCATATATAACTTAAATGACAGAGGAAAAACTAGCTAAATGATAGAAAGGAAAATATAATAATATCAGAGAAGCTAAGGCACATGGATTGGGCCCCAAACCACGAGCCTAGCCTTTGAAATTAAATAAATCAAATGAAATCAGTCTGCTCATTTCATAAAATAATAACTACATACATCTATGAAAGTTTCGATCCCTGAATAACACAAAAAGCTTCAATAGTTCACAACAATAATTCTGAATGGAAGCGAGACTAGGATAGACTAACTCTTCCTAGCTCTATCTCTTCTCTATTTATTCTACAGGGAAACTACCAACAACTCCCTAGAAATGGTTATTGAGTCCACTGGATTCCAAGTAATCCAAGACTGAGTGCTATCCTCTTTGAGTTTCGCAGCTGCCTCTGGAATTCGAATTGCTGGGGAGAATATTTGGGATCCTTCGGCTGCCTTTGAGGGTGGACAATCCTCCTATAATTTCTCCTTGTTGTCTCCTCCAATTCTTTGTGATACAATCTTTATAATTTTTTTTAATAAATCATGATTCTCTGCACTCAACCTTATATTAGGCACTCAGAGTATGTTAGCCTTAATCACCACCTATACTAACATCATAAACCCAAATAATAATAAAAATGCAAGAAAAAGAGATCCAAGAAGGAAAAAAGGCAACTATTAACCCCTCCAAATATGTCTAATGATGGAGCTCATCAATAATATCAACGAAGCAAATATAGCCATGACTAATGGAGGAGGTGGTGGAGGTGCTGATGGAGGGAAAACATGCAGAGGTAATGATGGAATGAAAGGAAGGGTTGATGATGTAGCTGTATGAGAAGGTGTAATGACAGGTGAAGCAAAAACCTGCTCCTGATATTGGAAATAAGATTTCTCTGAGGTTTCTTGGAACTTATCCACCAATCCCTTATGTTTGTGGAAATTAGACTAGACTTCACTATTGACTTCAGAATGAAAAGACTCAGAAAATGGTGCAAAGGTCTCGAAATTTAAAGGATCAAAGGTGGTTTCTGAAAGAAAATTTTCAGACTTAGTTCTACACAAATATCTTTCAGATTCTGAACTATAAAACAAATCTTCTGAAACAAATCTCGTAGGCAAGGAATTTGATTTGACAAGTGGAGGGATAAATCTTCCAACCTTCCGAGACTTGGTTTTATGCTTTTTTAAAATACTCTCAGGGTCATACACGATTGGTGAGGAATTTTGGTCTGTATTTGACCTGGTATGTCTTTTAGGAGCCAGCTTAAGATAGTAATTTTTGACTTTGGCTCAGATTTAACAATTCATCCTATTTTGAATGCTAGATATTGTCACCTACAAGTCTAAATTTTAGATGATTAAAGAAATATTCCCAGGGAATGTTTAGAAATATCTCCCTGGCAATGACGCAAAAAAATTTATCACTCTCCTCAACTTCCCAAGGCTAAAAATAGGATTGGAGAAAGGTAACCACATACCAGGCTTTAGGTCAGGTAGATAGCCCTACGAGGACTAGAGCGGGCTCTCCCATTTTCACTTTTGCAGTCAAAGGAATGCTTGAGTATCTAATGATCTTAGGCTAGGTATATAAGCTCAGTAAATAGGATTTGTTTGACGTTTTTAGCGCTGGATAGAAAATTCAGTGAGTAGATTGTGTATAAAATTTTTAGGTTTGAACTCCAAGGTGAATTTGCAATGTGAGGCAAGATAGGTAGTTTGAAATAATTTTAATAGGTCATTGAGTATAGGATGAAGTAGAAGAGAGTTTGAATGAACACTGAGGTGAATTAATTCAGTTTAGAAGCAAATGAACATAACAATGTAAACCTTGTCTAAAATAGAGCATGCATAAACATGATTTCTGCTCATAAAATTACAAGATAAAAATATATGAAGAATAAGACATGGTATTAAGCATGAAACGAGAAACATACATAAGAATAGTATATGCTATAATGCATACCACAAGTACCTCAACACAATTCCTGCAAATCTATCTCTGATTTCATTCCAAATTCCTCATTACAAAAGCTCCATTGCAATATGAGACTATCCAACCCACAAAATACTAAAGAGAGTCTACTTATTGAAAATATGGACTATGACACCTCATCAGGTCAAAATCCCATCCAAAATAGATCATTTTTTCCCCGTGGAAAAATCGTAATTTTCGTTAATAGTAAGGAAAATTACATGTTGTATATGCCCATGGCATATTCATCAAAATTGTGACTTAGTCACTGTCAAAATATGAGTTCAATAAGTTCCCCTGTTGGGTTGTACACAAGAATAAAGTTATAAATATTTTGCTGATATAGAACGATAAATACAAGATAAATATGTACAGTTATATGTGTCTGCAAAAAATCAAGATAATTGGGCTAGTTTCCCTCGTCTTATGAAGATCTATATACGGTCTGTGATAATATTTGAAGTGTTACTGTCCATTATGTTCTTCGATCAACCATGTCCCCCTAGGCTGGAGTGCGACCTCCTTGGATAACGAGTCGGAAAGATGGTTGCATTCCCTGAAAATATGGCAACAGTTGATAGAATCAAAATATGATTTTAAATAACATGAGTCTTCCAGTATGTGACAAAGTGTGTGAGTGTGACATGCATAAGACTGATTGAACCAACTGATAACAATTTTTGAATCTCCAAATATTTGTAAGTGGTGACATCCATGTTCAACAACAAATTGTAAAAGGTGTCTCAAAGTGATGAGTTCTGCAAAGTTGTTTATGCCGACCCCTAGGCCCATTTTGATCCTGTAATGTAGATGATCATTCATATATAAAAAAACACCCTGCCACATCCATGATGTTGGGTAGATCCGTCAAAGAATGCCTAGGGATGATCACGATTTATGAATTTCGATGTCAGATTATAGGGAGGGTTGGGTGGCTTGTCCCGAGGGAGGCAATGATAAATGGAAATAACATTGGCAAATGCACATGGTCAGTTGGGCGTTACATTGTGGAAAATGAATTCGTTACAGGAGGTCCAGAGATTCCAATGGATAAGTAGGGGGATGTTACGGTCCTTGTGGGAAGGGGCATTATTCCACCATCGTTTCCATGCCTCTGTAATATCAGTCTTGTTTGACTAAGTCGAAATGTGGATGACAGTCGTAGTCTGGTTCCATAGAGCTCGAGCAACAGGATAGTGTAAAAATAGATGATCGATGGATTCAAATGCTGCCTTACACAGGAAACACCATGAGGTTCTGTGATATGTGTGCTTCTATGGGTTGTTCCCAATGGGAGCTATGTTGTGGAGGAGACACCACATCAGCAAAATGGATTAGGGTTGTGCTTTTAATTTCCATAGACATTGCCACCACCAAATGGAGTCTGGGGGCCAAGAGTTTGAATAGATATGAAGGTATCCCACCTTGGGGGTTTATTTTCCATGAGATGCATGTTTCCAAATCAGTTCATCCTTCCCCTGTGTAATGCAGACATGAGATTCAGAAAGAGCTAGAGTATAATTATGCCAGTCCTCATGCCATTGCTCAGGTAACCCAAGTTGTATTGCAGTCTTCCAACCTTGGGCAAATAGATAAGTGGATGTCGGGTATGAAATATGATCTATGGAGGTGATTCCAGAATGTGAGATGTGATCAATGAACTCTGGAGGAAGTTGATGAGATCCGCCACAACCAGCCCATGGATCCAGTCCAATGTGGGCTGAAGTTCCCAAGTTGATATACCATGAGAGGCCATCCCTTATATAGGAAAGAGGGTTGATGTTTGCCTTCCAAACCATGGAAATGTGGTGAGTGTTCCATGTGGGTCTACAAATCCAATCCATGGTCGATTGTGGTCTGATATATTTATGGGTGACCACCTTTTGTCCATAAGTTATTAGATGCCATGATCTCACAACCCATCTTAGCTGCGAGGGATTTTGCAATGTATCCAAGTCTTTGATGCCCCATCCTCCCCATTTAGGTAATGCAATGATGTCCCATTTGATCCATGCAAATGTATGGCCCTTTATTCCCCATCCATAGGAATCTACATTTCGCATCCGTTGGATCTTATTGAGAATTCCTTTCGTAATCCAAGCTAAAGACATACAATACACAAGAGTGGCAGCCCAAGACCGGACCGATGAGAGCCACTATCGCCCGAGAGAGAAAACAACAGGCCATATGGATATCCTCTTTCTAGCTTGGATATGAGCCAAGACCAATCGACATTATGATAGTCAAGGGTTTTAATCAAACCAAGATTTCGAGACCTTCCGATATATCCGTAATAGTGAAAGGAAAACGATGAGAGGCAAGTACCGTTCCGGCTGGGGTGTTCTCAATGATGGAAAATGTTGATTTCGATTATTCCAATACATGCATGTAACAAGGCTAAAGGATGTTAAAATTGAAGAGAAATTAGTGATACCCCCCACCGATCCACGAGAAAAATAAGCACATCATCAACAAAGAGCAAGTGAGTGAGAGAGCATCCCTTCCGCAATGCGGATACCCATAAGTCTACCGTAACGACGCTCATGGGAGATAAGCCTACTCACTCGCTTCCATAATGATTAGGAAAAAGAGAGGTGGGAGTGGGAACCCTTTTCTAAGCTCCTCTCTCGCAGTGAAAAAATGGTGATGCGTACACGTTGATAAGAACACTCGAAGGATACGTTAGTGATACAACACATGATAGAAAGGATGGGGAAACCTAGATGAGCTCAGAGCATTCGTATATAAAGCTAGTTGGAGTGGTCAAATTCTTTTCCAATTCAAACTTGAGGATGATGCTCTTGCGGTGCTTAATCTTAATGGGAGGTAGGGCTTCGGGCCGTGCCAATGGCTTCATGAACCCCGACAAAGGGTGAAGGAAAGAAAATTGTTCTCGTGAAATATTTGCAGAGAGTATAGGCTTGATTCGTTGGCTATGATAGAAGTATAGTCATAAAATGCGAGGGGAGTCAAATTTTGGAATAATAGAAATGAAGGTGGAGTTGAAAGCATCATATAATCACTCTGGGCCTCGGGTTTATTGCTCCACCACCTCGAGAATATCTTGACCCAAAGTATCGAAAAAATGATACGTAGAATTCAATGGGTGACCCATCGTGCCTAGGCTCTTATCCTTCTAAAAAATTTGAGGGTGTCCCTGCCCCGTCATCGTGGTAGGGTTAGTCGTGATGCTTCCCCATCTTTCCCCACAAATCTAGGAAACATCTTCCACCTTGATTATCTCCGGAGTGTAGAAACTGGGAGCTCTATAAAGATTCCTAAAGTATGAGACCCCCATGTTAGCCAATTGTTGAAAGGTTCGGGCCCGATTCCCAACATCATCTTCCAAATACCAAATCATATTGATCGCCCTTCTTCCATTCGCAAATTGGTGGAAAAAATTGGTATGCTCATCACCAAATTGGTAACCAAATAGGCTCTACTCCGTAGCCTCCATGTCTTTTCACGTTCTTTCGAATATTGGTATGATCTAATCTAAATGAATGATGCGGGCTTTGGACACTTCAGATGTGTACCTCTGATCCACCGAGTCATTAATGGATTCCAACTCGTATTCAATGGTCGTCAATAGTTTTTCATCCCTAGTGCATTTTTCCTTTTCCCATGTAGTAGTGAGCCTCTTAAATTCCTTCATCTTAAATGAAAAAGTAGTAGAGGGATCGAGGATCAAGAGGATCCGAATGGGATGTCCAAAAGAATGAGTGATAATTTTAGTATATGAAGAATTACCGAATCCATGTCGTATTGAATTCGAATTGGGCATGGGGCTTTTGTTAAGCACCGTAAGTTCCAAACAATGGGAGAGTGATCAAAGCCCACCCGATCCAACCCATCGTCTATAAACAAGGTGTGTTCTCGTAACAGCCTCATGAATCGTGAACTAGTCCAGCCGTCTAGCTAATGAGGCCAATCAAAATCTTCAATTGTGCCATTTTGCTGAATTCAAGGAGTAGGGGTATCAACTGGTGTGATTATCTTCAATGAGAATACCGAATGGGATCATATAGGGTGTAATATTCCAAATCTGGAATTTTCTACAAAATAAGAATACCCTAAGGTATTCTAAAGTTGGAGAGCAGAAAGTAATCACTATAACTGATGTTAGATTACATATCCTTCATTCTAAACAACAACAACAACTTTTTACTTCACTTTCGACTCAAAAGGGTGGGGGAAAAACAGCTCTTTATGCCTTAAAATGATTAATCTGTGTATGTGGAGTAAAAATAAGGAGGGATGATGGTTGGTTCCTTTATCTTAGGTTATGTGCAACTCCCATACCAAATTTCAGCCCAAAAAATAACGCTAGCTATGTTAAACAACTCTCCCACCTTTAATACTTAAAAAATGTTGATTTCCACGACCTAGAGTATGCGTAATGTGACCGAAGCATATGCAAGATAAATTTATGAAGGAATTAGGTGAAAATAAATATGAAAACCGCTGAATCAGACCTATGATATGATTTATGCAATATATTAGAGAAAGACATAAGTTTTCATGGATCAAGGCTCCAAAATGAGACACTACAACACAAGAAAATGCGTAATGAGATTGAAAACTTAATTTTCTTGTGAGGCCTAAGCAAGATGAATATATTTCAGATCTAGGGAAGATCCTTACATAAAAACATAGATCTATTACAGATCCATATGCCAAAGAGGATCTTCTTTACACTCCCTTGGGGATCTCGCAAAAGATGGATATCAATGAGTAGATCCGAGATCTAAGCCACAGATTCGAAGTAATATTCGTAAATTCCCGAAGCATATGATACAAAACAACGATCATATCCGAATGAACATGGATTGGCGTCAATCCATGGATCACTACGTTGAAGGGAAGGGTCCCTTTTCACCGCAGATATTTCCTCCAAGCCGATATAAAAACCCCCACCGCAACCTCGCCCCCGCAAAAAGGATGTAGTCTCTTTCCATGAACCATGCGCAATTGAGGATGGAGAACACTTTGGCCCGATTCCAAGATCAAAATCAAGCTTAGACAATGGATGCACTCTTCCGCGAGGTTAAAAGACACACTCACCGAGAAGAGGCTCTATTACAAGCTAGATCCGATCGTATCTAGAGTTCCACTTGTTGCACTACAAAAGAAACAAACCCTCACTCGGATCTCGTGTTGCATGGAAGTATAAGCTTATTCCAACCAGATAGTGGACAAACAATACAAGCCCTCCCAAGAGCTCCTTAATGGGAAGAGATGGAACTCCCAAACAAGAAATTCCAATGCAATCTAGGCTACAACTAAGAAATATGCTCGTCTAAACTCGTACAACAATTTAGAAATAAAATCATGAACAACCTCAACATGTTGCCTTCCCTTCATTTTTATAAGATGAGAGCTTTCCAACACCCTAAACCACCTTCATTCATTTAACCCTTTTCACATGGAGGAACTCCTTCTAGAACTACGATCAACCAGAGGTTCAATGCATCCGGACCGTGTTGTGATTTGGTCCCGTTGGACCCTTACCAAATGGCTCAACTCGTTTCATACACAAGTGGATTTTATTAAGACAACCCTGATTTGCTCTTATTCACATGGGACATGTATTTATTATTTTATTAGAGCTTTTTGACCCTCCTTACGTAATTATTCTTTCGAAATGTTGAAAACAAAATGAAATTGAATATTCCTATCAAAATAGGAATATTATAGTCCTCCCTCCAAAAAGTTTCTCTCTCAAGCAACTCCTACAAGGACTTTGCAAAATCTCCAATGGAATTGTCTCCTCCCAAGAATACAAGTCCGCTTTCGTGGATGCACCAAATAGTCAGCTATCATGAAGTAGTGGGAGATACATAAAAGAATCATAAGGGGATGTCCATTGGTATCTTCAAGGTATGAGAGATGGTAAATATTGGGCACTCCAACCCCCATGAGAAACTCCAATCTCCCTGCTATCATACAAAACAAAGTGAGCCATCCTAGACAAATTTCAAAGAAATAATCACCTTTCCCCACCATATGCAATGTGTAGGCTCCATGGCTGGAAGTGAGAGGAGGTGGGAATACTCAACTCACACCTGCTCTCCTTCCATTTATGATACATATGGAGCCGATGATCTTGGGTTGCAACAATATAGTCCTCATGAAGCCAAAAGAGACTTGGAACTTCATGATTCCTTTCATGGATCACAAGGTAGAGCCTTCTTTCCCAATCTTCCATGCATAGTGAATAAACTATATTCACCATATTTGCTCCAAAAGAAATATGGGCTAAGTTTCATATGATATATTGATGGTGACAATAGTCCCTCCTTTGAGACCAGCGTTGTCCTTCATCTTGCTGCCTCAAATCATAGTACAATAAGTGGCCATCCCACCACCTTTCTTGCCGCAAAAAGCTTCTCCAAATCTTGGAAATAGTAGAGAGTAATAGGTGTTGGTTGAATATGATGCAAATAACACATGTATTGCTGTAAATTCTCCCAAGTGAGAGACTTTTTCCCCAAATGACATAAGCCCAACATATGGCTTCTAGCATAAGGAAACAAATGATATAATCTAGCAAACACACAATGTCCTACTCTCCTCTCAAGCATGAATGAATGTGGGAGATTTCATTCCAAAGGACACACTAAACCAATGTTTCATTCCTCCTCTCATGTTCATAACAAATATTGAGCATTATTATCATCATGATACAAACAAGCTCCCTTATGCCATATCATGAGAAGGTTACAATTCTCCCAACCCAAAGTACATACATGATTATGATATCTATTCTAAACAGAAATACATGTACATACATCATAGACATAAGTAAATGTGTGGACATAGAATTCATCATGGGGTGTCCATACAAGGCACGAGACAAGAAAAAAATCAAAATCCTTGGGGGTACCCACACTGTCTAATAGAAACCAGTCACAGGTCATCTCCTCCCTACTTTAGATCTAGATGTGGTAAGTGGTTTACATGCCACTTACTTGCTGCCCTCATAATTACACCAAGGCCGAAGGTGAAATGTATATTTGGTGCTTTAGGAAGCACCCATCATGCCGCAAGACCTCCCTTAACCCATCAAGGGAGTGGCCATACTTGAGAATAGTTCCGGCCCATAGTTGGCCATGAAGTTTATAAGGTAGACACCTCTAGGAGTCATGGCCTGCACATGTGCAAAGTAAAAGAATGCATGCATTCATAAAATAGAATGTGATCGATATAAGCTTCGTTTTCCTTACCCAAAGTCTCCGCCGTTTTAATAGTCTCTCCCTTGGCTAAATGTATCATCACTATACAAGGCTTCGAGAGAACACTTGTTTCTTCCATCAAGGAGTTTCTAGAGGGCTTCTTCCAAGGAGACATCAAGGCATAGATCATAATAGAAAGATGTATGGATTGATGTGTCCCGGCTTGTCTTGCATACATCTCCATGCCTTCTTAGTACATCACTCTTCCGAAATAAAGAGGGGTAAATGTTTTCCCTGGATGAAGTTTTTCCTCCTCTTCATCTTTGCGTATTCGTGACCTCACCATCTGATATTGATGGCACATGCTGCTCATAGATTGTGCCAAAATTTCTATATGTGAGACTCTTTTTGAAACTCCTTGCAAGAATGCAGCAGCTTCTCTTCTCGAGTTAAATGCTTTCTTCTCCTTCTACATGAAATGCTAGAGATGCCTCCCGTCATGACTATGTTTTCACCCCTATCCTTTCCTTCCAAGGTATAAAATGCCTCATCCTCAATAGGAGACCTTAGATCTCGGCTCCACTGGAAGAGGAATCTTCATGTCTTCTTTTTGAGAAGAATACTTTCATCCAAAGGTGTATGCCCAATCATTTTCTCCTTTGGAATCTTCCCAATGAAGACTACCAATCAGCAAGTATTCTCCTCACACCTCATGGGAAGTTGAGATGTAACCCCTTGAAATCTTTCAAAAAAGACTCTCATCAATGAGCCTCTTGGATCCAAAAATAATCCAAGTGTGTCGAAGGCCAAACACCAATAGGAAGTGGCAAAAAATTAATCATGTCTCCCACCATCTTGCACCCTAACTCCTCATGCCGCATGAAACTCAAATAAGGGTGCAAAGGAATGAATGTTCATCCCCTCTTGGATCAATCCCAAATTTCACATTGCTGTGCAAGCTAGAGTCTTGGGAACCTCTTGCATGGCCTACAAGTTCCTCTCTTCAATGTGTTGGCTATTCCAACTATCACATATATGGTCGTCTTCCATGAAAGTGACAACGCCGGTACAAGGCTCTTCAAGTGGAGAAGAGGACTCCTCCTCCTCTTGTCTTATACTCGTCAAATATCCTGATTACTTGATGGATAAAAACGTAAAAATTAGATACTCTACGACCTTCATGGTTGATCCACCAATATCTCGCCTTATCTTCCAAGTGCAACAGGATCTCCACAACCCTTTCCCCACCACTAGATGTAGTAGGAAAAATGCTTTCTAGCTTCATTACCCAAGTCTTTTCTACACACTTGAGTGATCCATCAAAAGTAGACAACATGAATCTCGTTGCCTCTATCATTCTCTTACCGCATGGTCTTGTTTCTTCTCTCGCCTGAAAACTCGAGGAAAATTTAGGGTCTCTTTGAAAGCCCTAGGTTGGCACTTATATTTTTCCAAATACCCACTCAAGATCTCATGTTCTAAGTGGTCTTATTTCTCTCCACTTCCTCTATGAGAAAGGTATGCATGGGTCTTTCTTCCTCTCAAACCTTTCTAGAGGTCTCACTTTAGCTTTCTTCTTCTTGAAATCCTCTAGGAGTTTCATTGCACTCTCTTCTTCTTCTTTCTTATTAGATCTAAAAATTTATGAGAGAAATCTCATCCTCTCCATCATTTTTTTCTCTCCTACTTTTCTTTATAGCACTTTGGCCGGAAGGCTGTGCCACCGCCGAGCCAAAGATCTTGCTCCACCGTAATATTCCAACCGTAAATTTTCTACAACAATAAGAATACCCTAAGGTATTCTAAAGTTGGAGAGAAGCAAGTAATCACTTATAACTAATTTTATATTGGCGTATCCTTCATTCTAAACAACAATATCAACTTTATCACTTCTGACTCAAAAGGGTGGGGAAAAACAATGATTTATACTCCAAAATGATTAATTTCTGTGTGATGTGCGTAAAAATAAGGATGGAAGACGGTTGTTTCCTTTTATCTTAGGTTATGTGCAACTACCATACCAAATTTCAGCCTAAAAAAATAATCGCTAGCCATGTTAAACAACTCTCCCACTCCGGAATGGCTTAAAAACATTTCCTATTGACGAGTATGCAGAATGTGATCAAGCATATGCAAGATAACTTTCTAAAGGAATTAGGTGAAAATAAGTATGAAAATAAGTGAATCAGCCCTATGATATGATTTATGCAATATATTGCATAAAGACAGGAATTTTTCTTAGACCAAGTTTCCAAAATGAGACACTACAACACAAGAAAAATGCAGAATGAGATTGACATCGTATTTTTCCAGGAGGCTGAAGCAAACATTTCATTATATTTCAGATCTAGAAGATCCTTACATAAAAACATAGATCTATTACAGATCCATATGCCAAAGAGGCTCTTCTTTACACTCCCTTGGGATCTCAAGAAAAAAGATGATATCAATGAGTAGATCTAAGATCTGGGCTGCCGTATCCGCAAGAATTTCAGAAATTCTGAAGCATATGACAAAATAGATTAGATCTGAATGAACATGCATTGGCTCGTCAATCCATGGATCACCATAGTGAAGGGAAGGGTCCCTTTCACCAGAGATCTTTCCTCCAAGCCGATACAAACCCCACCGCAACTCGCCGCAAAAAGGACATAGTCTCTTCATGAACTCGTGTAGTTGAGGATGGAGAACACTTTGGCCTGATGCCAAGATCAAAAACCGAAGCTTAGACAATGGATGCACCTTCCGTAGAGGCTAAAGACACACTCACCGAGAAGAGGCTCCAATATAAGCTTGGGGATCCGAATAGATCTAGAGTTCCACTTGCCGTAGCTTACAAAAAGCAAGAAAACCCTCACTAGACCACACTGTATCAAAGCAAAGCTTGTCTCCAACTGATATGATTACAATACAAGCCCTCCCAAGAGCTCCTCAATGGGAAGAGATGGAACTCCTCAAATGAAATTCCAATGCAATCTAGGCTGCTACCAAGAAAGTCAGTTGTCTAACAAACAAAAATTCGCAATCAAATCATGAACAACCTCAACATGTTGCCTTCCCCTTCCTTTTATAAGATGAGCTTGCCAAAACCCTAAACCACCTTCATTCATTTAACCCTTTTCACATGGAGGAACTCCTTCTAGAATCAAGGCTGATCAACCAAAGAGGTCTAATGCATCCGGACCGCGTATTTGGTCCCGTTGACCCAAAGAAATGGATCAATCAAGTCACATTGCGGATTTTATTAAGACAACCCTAATTTTTCATTTGTTCACATTGGGTATGTATTTATTCTTTTATTAGGAGTTTTTGACCCTCCTTTACATAATTATTTCGAACAAAGAAAAAAAATGAAATTGAATTTTCCTATCAAAATAGGAATATTACATAGGGGGTCACATGAGCATGTTGTCCCCAGGATTCCGCCCCGTCCGAGCAAGTTCAAATCACTCCCATAATGAGGTTCTCTCAAGGCTCTTAGAGGGAGAGTCTCGAGTAGGTGTTCCCAAAATATGATACGATCCGTACATGGTCCCCAGACATGTTAATGATGTGAAATTAACTACCAAAATTCCGTCGAAATGATATCCGCACCGATAAATCCCTCACCTTCCGGTAGATTGCAGAGCGTGATCGATCTGGGTCAGACCCGCCGCCATGCCTCCATCGTCCTGCATCCATGGCATGGAAATCCAATCATGGTGAATATCATGGAGGCTCGCATAACCATCTCCTTCTTAGCCAGAGTCTCTTGCAAAAATCATACTTCATCGGTAGTATCAAAGACCTACCAAGGGAAAGTTTTTTAAAGGTGAGCTTTCCATGCCATGACAATTGAAGGATAGTATCTTCATTAAGAAACCTCGTGGAGGGTTTTTATGTGCTCTAAGAACCCAATCATGAGTGATTTTGCATCCATCCGCCACTTCCCGTCGAGCCTCGAACAATGGATTTTGAGATGTATGAGTGGCATCCCCGAGATGATTTCGAGGGTCTAGGGATGGGATGATGGCCGTAACTCCGCCGATGAAGTCGACATCCCGGATAAGGACTCGAGGAAATAGGGAGTGAATACTCCCGGATTTAGATGATGAATCCATAATAGAGGAGGGGATGGATAGGGCCTGAGTGGCCTGGGGGGTCTCGCATAAGGGGAGGAGTAGACATATAATAGAGGGAATAATCATATCAACAAAAAATAAAGTGCAGTTGAAATCTCAATAGATGATGCCAAAGGAACTGATATGATGCAAAGGGAAGAGATAGAGAAATACCCGATGAGTGAAGCGGACGCGGTCGCCTTAGGATCGAGTAATGCGGCAGAGATGGAGGTTGGAGAAGTGCCAAAAAGCAAGTCTAGTAGCCTCGCTTCTTCGACCATTGTGCCCGTTCACGAGGAGGTGGCTTCCGAGTAGAAGGCAGATCGCCGAAGAGGCAGATCGATGATGTAATAGGTGCATCCCCGTTTTCCGAAGTAGTGGGAATTCCTTGTAAAGATGTCCCACCGAATGACATCTACGACATCAAAAAGGTACACCCTTATAATCTAGTGGTTGCGTCCCGGAGAACTCGCTTTCCATCTAAGGATGATGGATTCTTCCTGTGCCCTCCCTCATGTCCAAGTGAACCAATATGCATGCCATTGTCATGACCCCAATAGCAAGAAATATTTATCATAATCCAAAGAAGGTGCCAAGTGCATTCCCTATGTGCATGAAAGTGTCCTCCCACCAATAATTCAATGGGAGTCTAGGAAGGTGAGCCTGCATGGGGCCATCTCAATTTTTCCATTCCGCATCAAATACCGTACTCCATCACTTTAGAAGCAACTTCAGTCCCGTTCAATATGCCGTGACGTTAGAGAGTACCCAATGAAGGTGCTCCCGGCGCCGGAAGCGAACTCCGCCGCGAGGAAGGATGATGATAGAGGGCAGAGGCTCAAGAAATTGTCCCCATATCTCCATATTCCATGTATGGATCCTCACTCAAATTGTATTTGTGTCCCCTCATGTCCAACCAAAACACAACTGGTAAGTTCCGTACCTCACCCATTCCGAGATTTTTCTCCAAAAGATAGATCGATGCCTCCTACGCAGCCACGCTCCTATTCTCATTCTAAGTCTCCGAGTGTGCACCTTTTGAGAGGGAGGGTTAGGTTCGGGATTAGTAATCGGATCTCGAAGGCCCTACTTCATACAATGGCGAAGACATGGAGACAAACTTCGGGAAAAAAAAACCCGACGAGGGTGGGCACGAAGTCGACCACTTGTGAGATCGTGGGGAAAGATACCCTATGAAGGGATGTCTACGATTCCCGTGGGAAGCGTGCAACCGCGGAGAATGGTTGGAGGCACCTTCACCCAGGTGGGAGGATGCGTATGGCCGAAGACATGTGGTGATGAAATGGATGGATGCCGTAGATAAGAGGGTGTTGGGGAGCCTGACAGGTCTTGGAGAAGGGTGTAATGGGGCCAAACAACAGCAAGGAGGATATTCCGAGGGTAGAAGGTAGACTCATAATTTTGAATTGACAAACAGGAGGTGTGGCCATGTGGAAATCCTAGGTCCACCTATCTGGGGAGATAGGGAGTTTTGTGCTGCCGAAATAGCAGATGGAGAAATGTGCGGCGAGGAGGGTCCCGCATCGACACCCCCTTCAAAGAATCCGGCGTGTAACGATCAGATATTCTTCCATGGAAGTGAATAGGGTAGAAGGAAACAAAGGTAATGGAGAGATCGTGGCCGCCGTTCTGGGGACAAGACGGGTTACAAAGGTTATGACCAGTGCAACGAAATGGGAGGAGGTGCATTGTTGCGCAGACACGATGAGATCTGCCCTAACTATGTGCAAATAGGAGAAGGGCATCAGACAACCGTGTGATCGCATAAACCTACAAAGTGCTCATCGATCATAAATACATAAGATGAGTTATTTGCTAGTTTCTAGGGAGATTAGAAACCATTCCCCGAATTTTAGCTATGAACTAGGAGTGTTTGTCCCTTACATTATTTACATATTCCCTCATGATAGAGGAAAAAACCAACTCGACAATCTAATTCCAATGCATAGGACAACAATACCCCGAATTTCTCGATAATTTATGAGCTTCGACAAGTGTCATGTGGAATCCAATGATTTGTGACATTTTTGATAAAAGGGTAACAAAAATTTGCGAAGCGTAATAAAAATTTAGAGGCACTTTTGAGGGACCTTTAGGAGTCCAAATCCACTTCTCAAGAACTACTAACTAGAACTATGTGTTCAGTCGAACATCTTGAATTTTTTACAAAAAGATCCATGGGAAGGCCTTATTTATTCAATTGTTTCAGCCTTCTATTTTGAGAAATTGTGTTCCCGGCGCGATGGTGGTTTTCCATGTGTCTGTCTTTGGGTGTACTATTGTCCTTAACCCTCTTCAAGAGCTTCTCCAAATGCTCATTTACTATTGGAAACCAAATCTCTCTATATTCATTAATCTCCATGGCAATAACTGTCAAAGGTCAACTATTCAAAGTGGATGAGTCGTCGTCTTTCGCTCCGTTGCCCTTTGAGGCCTCTTTTTTTGGCCTTCGATCGTATCTCGCCCTCCATATCCCGCATTTGGTCAACAACAATAACCTCCTTACCTTACCTTTTTATTTCCTCTAGGTGTGACTTGGGCTTGCTTTATAGGAGTTGATTCACTTTGAAAATGAAATTTTTTCGCTATAAGAAAGTGATTTGAGAGTTAGCAATTTAAACATCTTCTTCAATTTTAAGGTATTTCTCATATTTTTCTCCGATGATCTATTCGGCCTAATCTAACCTACACTTTCTCTGCTATCTCAACCTCTAATGGCATTGATTCACTATGCCGATGCAAAAGAGGCTACTCCTCTATCTCACATTGTCCCACAATGGTGTCAAGTGTAAGAACATTCCCGTACTTGGGCGCAAATACTGGCCTCCTTACCCATCTCATAGGTGTGAGTAAAACTCAACAACCCTAGGATCATATGAAGGTTGAGTGGGCATGATGTGGTTGTCAACCTCCATTGGTTGTGTTGATGATGTACTAGGAAATATAGAAGGCTAATGGTAGGCGCCGACAATCTTCTAAGAAAATTTCCCAAGTCAAGTGTTTCGATGGAGGACACGATGCAATATAATGAGCTTGATTAGACCATGATGAAAAAATACTAGTGTGATGATCTTGTATTCTACTCCCGAATCTTCTTTAGTCATCTTAATCAAACTCCCGTAAAAATAATATGGAGAATCAAGTGTTTTTACAGAGGTGAAATGCATCAACAACATGATATGATACCTATACAACCCCGGAGAATCTTCCTTCACATGTGAAGTGCTTCATTATGAACATCATCGTAGGAGTATAATTATTTCTCCGAGGTGTCCGAAAGGAAAGGTAGTGTGGCTCCTCTCTAGCATGAGGCTTAAGAAATTGTTTGTGGTTTTCAATATCTAACTCCATGACATTAAACCATTACTTTCCATGACATGGGATACCTCCATTGTTGAAGAAATTAGGTTTGTTGATAGGCTTATCTCCATACCTGCAATAGTGACATTTCCCATGTTGTATCTTGTAGAAAATAGGCTGGCCAATTGAAAATGATACCCTCTTCCATAAGCTTTTTCAAAAATCTCAAACATTGAGCTCTCTCAAAGAATCTTCGTGCCAATGGCGAAGTACATTTATTTCATGAATTATGAAGGGTTATAGTTCGAGGTGGCACCCTCCCTTGAAGCTCTTTTCTTGTCACTTTACATTGTATTTGTCAATGGAGTGATGAAAACCATAGAGTGTTAATGAGATGGGTGAATGCATGGAAATCTCGAAAGAGATATTGTAGGAAAGTGTGAGCGATATGAGATGAAGGATCATGAAGCCGAGAGAAATTATAGAAAAATTTGAGTGAGTTTATTCGTGTGTTAGCTCCAAGTTGTGGGTGAAATGAGGGAAATGAGTGTGAGGAAGGTGGAAAAATGATAAAAATACAATAAATTATCAATGTTTGAATATGAGAATAGCTAGTGTAGAAGTGATGTAGGTTTAGAAGGTGAAATGAGGGCCATGGAGCCGAGAAAACTCTAAGAAAAATTTAGTGCAAAGGAAAGTAACATCTTAGCTCCATACTGAAAGTGGAATGAGGAAAAATGGATGTGTGTAGGGTGTCAAAATCTAGAAAAAATTTAAAATTTTAAGTTTTTTTCACTCGTGAAATAGCTAGAATATAGGGTTTTATTTAATTTGACATGTTAGGGATGGTAGATGATAGGAATGTGTGGATATGTATGAAATGTATGGGTTATGGTTTAGGTAGGAGTGGATAGGTTATGGTTTGTCGAATTATTTTTTTATAGATATGGACAAGTGAAAATATAAAGAAAACATAAGTGAGCATGAAAATGTTTAAACACCCAAAAAATTACCAAAAGATGGAATGAGAGAAGAGATTTAAATTTTATGAGAGTTGTATAAGGTAGTGGAGCCAAGTAGTGAGCCGGTTTAAAGGTTTTTGGAGCTCAAGATTGAAAAAACTACTTTCTCCTCCAAAAAGCGTAACATACATCTACGCGAAGCGTAACAACGTGAGGAAAGCGTAACAACGTGGAGGAAAAGTGTAAATAACAGTGGTTGTGTAGCACTACAAGCATAACACCGTTGCATAGCACCCTACATAACCGTAACACTCGTGGCCAAAGCGTAATAGTGTTTCCCAAAAGCGTAACAAGAGGGAAAAAAAGTGCAATAACAATTTTTTGAAGGGTAAGGAAGCGGATTTTTAAGTGACCGGAGCCTTTGGATTTTGGAGTTGGAACACCTTTTGGAGTGCAATTGAGGTAGAGAGGTAGTCTTCCACACATCAAGGGATATCAATGAATGAAAATGATTTATGTTTTGGCCTTTTATAAGCTTTTGAGAGGCCTCCTTTACCTTTGACATTTGAAATGAATGGAACATTTTACATTTGGAAATGACTCTTTTCTCTAAAACAAGACAAGTTGTCTTCGACATTTGGGAAATGACCTTTTTGTCTTCGAATGATATAATAGGATAGAATGGACCTCTTTTAAACTCGACACTTGAAATGAATTTTTTACGTTTTTAATGAGACAAGAAGGAAATTTTTTTCTTTTGAACTTTTTTTGTCACTTAAACATTTGAAACAAGAGAAATGGTCTTTGTTTCATTTCCTAAACATGATAGCTCCTTATTTAGGGTTTTATGAGTGGGATGAAGGTTAAAGTGATCAGGTGTTCATTATTTAGCTCAAAATATTTTTTTTAGAATTAAAACTAAGA
Source organism: Pinus albicaulis (assembly GCA_034641835.2). Lineage (NCBI taxonomy): Eukaryota > Viridiplantae > Streptophyta > Pinopsida > Pinales > Pinaceae > Pinus > Pinus albicaulis. Next base: position 270,317 of record JAXQQM020085527.1, on the reverse strand, counting down.
CGACAGCGTAACCCATCACCAGGATTCCAACGTTGTACTCGTTTCATCAAACTGAGTTCGTATGAGTAAGTTATGGCTTATTTTTCTCGTTTTATCAAATAATTAAAAAAATTGCAAATTGAATAAAGCTGTCGACATGGCAAGCGCAGTCGAAAGAAAATCTTCTGGGAATATTCTTCGTTCTTTCAATGAGGTTGTGACAAGTGGCACTTTTAATTCGCTGGCTTTCTGATCTATGTGGGTGAAATTATCCTAATGGTTCTAAGGTGGAATTGTATTTATTTTATTTTATTTTATTTAATTATTATTAAATATTATATATATATTATATAATATATTATATTATATATGTTTTATATATTATTTTTTCACGTAGAAAAAATTGTGAATTTTCGCTGAAAGATAGGTTACATGTTACATAATGCTTGAAGTATATACTAATCGATCCAAAGACTATGCAAATCGCCACTTGCCTACATGCAAGAAAAATGCCTCCCAAAAAATGTGACATATTTTCGCATGACTTCAAAGTTCACATAGTAAGCTCGGTGTTTAATTTACTATATAACAAAAAACATATATAATAGTAAAGTATAGATGTCGATAAATAATATCCAGGGAGATAGTCACAAAATTCTCCCAATAAAACTATACAAGACAACCATCTATGTAGGTGCCTCCTCTATAAAAGGCCGATGAAAAAAATATCTATATACCCGTCCACCCGAGTGTTCAGTAAAGTGCCAGGTGCCCTAGGTTAGCTCGATGCTTCTTTGGATAATTCGTCACCCACTTTGTTCCGAGACCCGTAAATATGTGACACCGAGATGGAGTCAAATAGACTTTCAGATGATGAACCTCTAGTAAGAGGCATAATGTGTGCGAGTGACATAGAGAAAGATTATTAAACCAATTGATAACAAGTTGTGAGTCACCAAATATTTGGATGGAGTTGCAAGTAATGTCCCGAGAAATGTCGAAGAAGTCTAAGGCATTGCAGTTTCCAAGATAGTTGTTTGGTACCGGTCCCAATCCCATTCCGATATAGTAGTGGTGATGATCATTTAAAAAGAGTATAGCGCCCCCACTACGCTGCATGCATTGGACGACCATCGAAATAGGCCCATGCACGACCGTGATCAATAATTTCGTGTGTTTCGAGTGGAGGTCATGAAGAATACTATCCACGGCATGAGATCAAAGTAACAATAGAGGCAAGCGCAAATGCAAATTTTCCATAGTCAATAGGTATATCCGAAGATCCGTTTGTTACATCCGACTCCAAATCTCCCATGCCACAATCAAGTGAGATTTCGCATTCTTGGGTCGTTAACAAAGTGGCCGCCACCAATTCGTCTGTGCTTCGATGTAGAGTACCTCCTCCTCGCTAGATATGTCAAGGCCTGCAGCGTTGATGACCCGAGACTAGATTTCTTTGATGCTAGTGCACAAGAGGGAATAAATGGCCGTGTCCTCATAGTTTGCAAGACAAGAACAACATTGAGATGCCCCATGATATGCCCGTTCGTAGAGAAAATCCATGGTGGGTATACATTGATTAAGAATGCACCATAAAAGGGTTCTGTTTTTGCGAGGCCTTTTAATTTCCAAATAATACGCCACCACCATGCTTTGGCATAAGGGGTTCCTTGGCCGAATTAGGGCAAGGTATCCCATTTTAGGAACATAGTGACCACGAGGAGAAAACAACCCATACACTGTCACTGGCCGAAGATATCGTTTGTAGCTTTTAGGCCCAAATATATTTCTCGCCAAATCCGGAACCAAATTTCGAGGGATCTCGAGGTCGACTCGCACTTAACTGTGCTTGGCCCCACCAAGAGGAATGTGCCAAGTTCACAATCCGTGCAAGATAGTAAATGGTTCCCGTGGGCAAGGTGTTCCGGTGATGAAAACAGGTAATTTGTAATAATCGCCACTACCACCAAGAATTAGTACCAATTTGGACCATAGCACCCGTGCCAATTTTCCATGAGAATCCAAGATGTATGATGTGTGTCGTCTCGTTGATAGCCTTCCCGTATAATAAACGATGCACCAGGTTCTGTTCAAAGGCCACCTCGATCCAATCGAGAGGGTTCCGAGGCGAGATATATTTAGCCACAATAACATCTTTCCAGAGGCTCGACTCGTGATTGCGGCATAAAGACATTTTCGCAAAATTGTGACATCGAAAAAAAGATGCATCTTTTAACCTCAAAATTCTCTCCCATTGTTTTGGGATGTTGATGTGATTCCGTGCACCCAAGCAAATGTGAGGCCTTTCCTTGGTTGCGCCGTAGGAATTTTCCTCGCAAATACTTTTGATTCCGTTGGTAATGCCAATAGGTATCCAAGCCGCAGTCATCCAATAGATCGAATAGCCCAAAGACGACTTGATGAGGAGATTAGTCTGGCTTAGCCCTAGATAACCATCCGTTATACGTACATTAATTCTCGCGTTCAATTTTGCAATGATCCAGCTTCCGGGCCTTTAATCTGCGCTCATTTGGTTTAATATGATACCCTAGATATTTGAGTCCATCATTGATATCAATGCAAACATAGTCAAATAGGTTCATGAAGTGCCTTGTTCTGGCCTCCCGAGTACCAAATATGATAATAGTGGATTTGGTGCCATTTGGTGCCATACTCCGTGGCCCCGCGTGCTGGGCCCGCAGCAAATCAAAGTGAACAGAGTCTTGTCTAGTACCATTTAGGAATATGAGTACATCGTCCACAAATAAAAAGATGAGTGAGATGTAGTATATCATTGATCCTGTGAGTCCTTGTAGTTCTCCTCGTCTTTGGCATTTTTTATGAGGACAGAGAGTCCCTCCATGACCAAGACAAATAATACCAGAGAGAGGACAACCCCGTCGAAGTCCTCGCCGCATGAAAACAAATCAGATGCATGGCTACTGATCGAATGCCGAAAGTGGCATGACTAATACAACCCATAATCCAAGCTTATAAACAAATGAGGGAAGCCTAGTGGATTAATATGAGGTGAAGGTAGTTTCATTGACCCGATCAAATGCCTTTGTTAGATCAATTTTTGAGTATGGTGGATTGCAGTGTCTTAATGGAGTGAAGGGCTTCCCGGGTAGTACCAATAGCTTCATGAATTTGCCTATGATTCAGAAATGCAAATTGTTCCTTTTCAATATGAGTAGACAGAAAGGCTTGATGCGGCTTGCAATAATTTTAGATATGATCTTATAGATGCAAGCATACGTAGATATGGGCCTATACTCATCGAAACTAGTCGGTTTGTCCGATTTGCATAAGAGCAATAAAAAGTGGTATTGAACCCATCATATATCCTCGCCATGCAATTTCGCTATCCTAAATCATAGTCAACAAAGTCAAGAGATATGAGTTCATAAAAATGGATGAAAAACTCATTGGGCCGCCCATCGTGCCCGTGGCTTTTTGTCCCGTCAACCATTTCAATACACCTTCGAAGTTCGCCCAATGTAACCTAAGTGTACTGAGATCATCCATCCGCTCCGTTCCACAAATCGTTGAATTGCTTTGTAATGCGCATGATGTCCGAAGAGATCAATGCGATTAGATGCCCTATAAAGGTTAGTGAAATGTCCTCTGTGCCTAGGTCAAATAATTGAGACCGTGTTCTCGCAAAGAACCATTGTTTTCTCGATGCTTCCCAGATGGAATTTGCGCCTTCGGCCATTTGCATGCCGTTGAAAGAATTTTGGTATTTTCGTCACCCACTCGTAACCAAATAGCCCGGATTTTGCCTCCCGCCTTCTCCTCCTTTTGTCTCGTAAATTTATCTTTTTTCGCTCTAACAGATATTTAATTATTCCCCTGGCATCATCGCCCGATACCCCAAAGGAATCAACATTGTTAAGACGGTAATTCATTTTCAATATTATGCAGCCTCCCCTTTCCCGATCTATTTTTGTTCCTGAAACTCACCGACGAGTAAGGTTTTAATGCGTTTGAGATTGTCATTTATAATCCGACCCTATCACATCATTCAAAGGGCCACAAGATGCCAGTTCAGTGACCACTGTGTGGTATTCGTGATCTCTCAACCAACGAGAATTGAATTTGAAAGGGGAACGAGCCCTATTAGGCTACACTCGAATTCCGGCAAACACGGAGAGTGGTAAGATTTGCCACCTATCCCCACCCACCGACGAGCACGAGTCATAATAGGTGAGAGACCGGCCATGAGAACTGTCGAATATCATGCGAGCCAAAGCAGCATTGCTAGTCCTTTTGTTCCCTCCGGTGGGTTGATCTTGTAGTTTGAATGTCAATAATATTTGAGGCACCGAGCATCGAGTTGAAAAACTCACCAAAGGACTGCCTGGGGCCCCAAGATCTCGTAAATACCTAATGAGAAATTGGATCACCACCCAAAATAAGGAAGATTCAAAGATGTAACATGACAATAAGGAGGTCCAGAATTGCTCTTCTTGTGTGTGTGTGGCCCATAAATGTTGATCAGCTGCAAATTCCACCTCCGAATTACCAAAAAGGACATTCATAGCTAGGGGTACTCCAACCGCCCCAACAATTTGTCATCCGGGTGGTCCTATCATTAATACCCAATGCACAACCCCCGCATCTCCCACGAACATCAAGGGTAATGAAGGTCCAATTAGGTAGAAAAGAATTCAAGGTAGCTCGCACGCGTAGTCTCTGCACTAAGCGTTTCCCCGAAGAAAAAGAATGTCAAAGGGTTTTTGTGCTATCAATTCCCCAGGGGCCATCCCTGGCTTCAAGCGTTGGCCACTCCGTAACCGAAGGAGAGGAAAATCATGATGTAACTATCAACAAGGGTCTTTAGCTCTAAGGACCCGCATAAGAGAGGATTGAGTGCCGCCTTCTACTTCGAGATTGGCCCTTTTGATCGCCTTCGCCAATGCAAGGTCTACCACGAGTTTTTTTGTTGGGTATACAAATTTCGAATTCTACTAATACCAAAAGTCTCACCAAGATCGTGGAAGTGAGAGGGATCTAAGATAATAGTTATGACGCGATGAGGGAGTCTCCGAAGAGGAGGATGAGTGGCAAAGGAGGGAGGGTTTAGCAAAGCAGTGGTGAATTATGGGAGTGGATGACTGAGGAGCCATAGCGATGGTGCGGCATATCGAGGGGAGTTTCTGTTTCGTCGTACAGAGTCGATGATATGCAAGTAATAGTAGAAGAAGAGGACTCGATTGATTACAACATTTCTAGATGTAGCGTCAAGAATAGTGCTAGATGGTAAGACTAGATTGCAATCAAGAAACAAGGAGACAAGAGGAAGGAAGAGTACCCAGATAGTGAGGTCCGCCGAGGAGGCGCCATCGTAACCCGAGGCATGATCCGGGATGCGAGATAGTCCACGATGGGAGCCCCGCCCGCACCAAACGAACATCTCTCGTGGTATCAAAATTTGCCAACGCCGCATCAAAGAAAGCTCAAGATTGAACTCGTTCACTCCAGCATACCGTGTTCCAAATGGTACAGATTTCTTCGAGCCCGCCTACCAAAAACCTTCGACATTCTTCGTACAAGTGTCCCACCTCATGACACTTTCGCATCGAAATGGCACACCCTCGTAGTCTATTGGTTGCTGCTACATCATCCCATCAAATAGCATGTTGAAGTTTTCATAGAGACCATCCCGAGTGTCCGGTGAAAATCAAGATTCGAGCCACCGCTCGACTACCCGATGTCATTTAGGATCGGTCATGGTCCAGGATAAAGCAAAGTGTCCTCCAATATTCCTCGAGCGCAGTCGCTCCAAAATTGCAAAGTGTAGACCCAAAGAAATTCTCATCCTTGGGATGGGGCTCGCTCCCATGGCCTCCTCCTTTTTGGGGTCGAACAAAGGAACCCACCTCTTGAGGTAGACGGGGTGCAACTCAAGATGCCGCAATGCTTGAGTGCCTGAAATTCCGATCGATCAAGGCGATCAAATGAGAGAGAGAACCATCCTTGTGAGTACTGGACTTCCTTTTCGGGAGAACATCAAGCGTCTACCCTGCATCTCACTTGTGTCCACCGCTCGAAGCCTAGTCGCGGAGTATTTTCGGCTACACCTTCCCCACAAGAGTCTTGCCGCAATAACGCCCTAGTCCACCATACTACTCACTACCAAAGTTTGTGATATAGCCGAGTTTATTCTCGTGACCCTATGCCGTTTCTGGCTTCAGAGCGCCCCCGCCCGCCTACCGCAGGTATCAGATTCCGAGGATGTACAAATCTTCTCTCGGTATGGAGAGGTCCTCCTAATATTGGCAAACACTCCCCGAGGCCACCGATGGGCCGTTGGAAGCCAAGTCAATATGTGCCACCTCGCCAAGGCCGCAGGGGCTTTAGGTGGTAAACCACCGAGGGAGAGGGCCCCCAATGCCCGCTGGAGCCAAAGACCGCGATGCATCACCGATATCTTGATAAACCGCCTCCGAGAAATGCTCTCGAGCACCCGATAGCAAGACTCGTCGTGGTGTCATGTCCACCGGGAGAAATCCAAAGGTCCAACATTCGCACCCGAGGGTGAGTCAAATGTGAATAGCACAAGGTCTCCCGAGGGCGTGCCGCGCCCTCCACGCTAGCCAAATCCGACGGAGCAAGAACCTCCACCTCAGGATACCTGACAAGCTGCATATATTGGCCACCTCACCGTGTGCATCAAGTCCCCAAATATCGACCTCCAGAGGGTCCGAATAGTCCACCTCGTCATCATAGTGACTCATCAGAGAGAGTGAACGACTAAGCAATAGCCGTGAAGCACCGCAAAGGGGAGGTCAAAACCCCCAAGAAAAAAATGGTGAAGGTTAACCGGTCCAACCGACGAGCAAAGACAAGAAGTACGCTTGGTGCAACGCCAAATGAAATAGGGGCCCGATGAATGACCAAAAACAAACTCTCGATCGTGTCCACGTACTCCGAACGACCCCACCCATAAATGCGACGCAAAACCAAGAAGATAATCTCAAGACAAATATAATGATGCGCCCGTTGTTCAATCTTTAACATTAGTCATGGGTGTATTAAAGGGCTGACAAGCCATGACAAATTTTATATCAAAGGGCGAAGTATTTCAAAAGTGGGTCGAAAGGAGACAAGGCAATGAAAGCCACGTGCATTAAAGCCGATGGGGAATTAAATACCTTAAAAAAGATCAAGTGTAAAGCCAAAAGGTTAACGGGAGATATAAAAGGAAGCTGAACGGCACTAAATGTTAAGCCCACGTATCGAAAGGCTGTCCCGCCACGAGATGGTATATGAGAAATTCGAGGGGGGTCGAGTACGGAGGAAGGTAGAGACCCGTACCCCCGCGGAATTGTGAACGCACAAGCATGGTGGGAGCTCGACTGCCATGTGAGCACGCTCGCGTGGAGGCAACGTGCGTATCGTAAGGTGGACCCTCACGCAGGTAAGTCATATATTTATTTGACGCAAGAACTCATATGTTGCAGGAGTTGAACAACGCATGCGGCTAAAAGGTAAGGTAAAGTCTATTAGGTCACCGGTATTAAGACCCGTACCGCTTTAAACCCGACACGAGGCGCCCACCCACACCCCCGACACCCCCAACTCTGCGTGCGCCGCGTGTCTCATTGTCGTTGTCCCGCCACACTTGCCTTCACTCATCTTACTCACCCGTGTTTTTAGCCCTCGAACCGCTACTCCAGAGATAACAATTCCCTTATTTCCACTCAAGAAAAGTCACAGGTTTCTATCTACCGAAAATACCAAGTAGGAAGAGCGCCTCGGTCTTCCCCAATCACCGTCGCAGTTCCCCGCGTTTCTTTCTCGAGAAGATTTACCTTCCATCTGTGTACTCCGGTTATCCATTCTCCTCTCCGTTTTCCTTTCACTTTTTCGAATTCTTGAATGTCACCATGGAAGCGGTAACGCCAAAGAAGAATGAGCCGTAAATTTTACAGTCCGTGAATCTAGGAATCCCCCTAGTTTCGAGCCTCTCTATGACTTGGTGTGCCGGTATCTACGACCCCAAATACCCATTTGACATCCGCAACATCAAACCCTCGTTTTCAAATAGCCATACCAAGAAATACGTACCGTTATCGCAATCGTGTCGGGCCTCGTACTATCAAATTACCCCTCAAGTTCATTCTCAAGGGTTGATTTCATCACTCCGGCTCGTGATGCTTTTGACGAGCACGGGCACCTTCACTTCTCCCTCGTGGGAACAAGGTGGTTTTTTCCCTTTCTCCCGATGTTATCAAACAAGCCCTCCGCATCCCTACCAAAGACCACATATGCTAGTTTCAAGGACGCGGCCTTGGCATCTCGCTCATCAAATGTACTAATAGGAGGCCCGACGAGCTTTCATCTCCTCTATAAAATTCGGGACTGTGGCCGCTTCCCCGCGTCCACCGTGAAGCCGTTCCCACAAGTCCGTTCGCTGAAGAGGTTCGGCCCATTCTCTCTCTCGACGCCGGCCTTTAGGGCAGGGGAGTCCATAAGACATTTTCATGGTGTGCGTCCATTTCTTATGGCTCATGTCCCAAAAAGGGGTGGTATTAGATATTCATGGTTTCCTCTCCAGCTACCCATTCAAACCCACCCAGGAGCTCCCACAAACCCGCCTGCCCGTTTTCTCCGTTCAATGGTTTTTTATCTCTTTCGTACCAAAGACGCCGATAAGTTTGAGGGTTCGTTAGACAGAGTTTACCTTGAGAATTCCCAACCCAAACCAAGCTTGACCGGAATTTCTCTCGTGCGTCAATTACCTAAGGGAGAGGGTTATGCTAACTTTGTGAACTCTTTCATGTCTATCGCCTATACCATTATTCATGACTCCGTCCCCAGGGTCTTCCCGTAAATGCAGGCCGGCCGCAAGCCGGAAAATGCTCGCAGTACCGGAGATTGATTTATTTTTCGAAGACCGCACCGAAATTCGGTCTATGGAGCCGAAGTCGCCCCATACCGCCTGGCTTGGAAATTCTTCGTCCAACGAGTTTATGCACTCGAGTACATTCGCAAGCCCTCAAGGCCGACCAGCTCCATTTTGTTCCCGCTAAGAAGGGCTATCCCCAAGGTTCGCATTGGAAATTGGCCTCTTCGTGGTAAACTCGAGACATGCCCTCCCGATCGTTGAGAAATTGCTGCAAGATATGGAACTAAGGTCGTAGTGAAGATAGCCTAAGAATCTCGCCAGAAATTATTTCAAACAAAAGGAAAAGGAAATCGGTGTCTACACCCTACATACATGAGCCGAGGCCACTTATGGAATGGAGGCTAACCACGAAACTTGGCCCTTGTTTTCGCATGGAGACAGATCTATCCGAAGCAGGAGGAGGAGGAGGTCAACAGAGGTACGTGGAGAAGAAGCAGTACCTCAAAGAGTGCCGCCCCTCCCAAAAGACAAAGGATGTCACTAGTGAGGAAGAAGTCATAGGGGAGGAGCAATTTTTCATCGGAACCTTCACAAATTCGACGACGATAAAGGCAAGGCCGGGATAATGTTGCTAAGAGACAAGCATTTCTCCGATTTCGTCGCAGGTCGTTACCGTGCTATCATTGAGCACATTTCGCCCAGGGCAAGCGAAAGGGAGCAAAGCGAATAGAGTAATCCGCGACAGCAAAAAACTGAACTACGGGGGATATGTTGAAAGTATCATACTAGGCTCTCCGCCTCCATCAACGCGGACACCGAAAGCCTAGTATTGCCTATGGCGTAAGCACTCCCCGATCCCACCGATGTTCCCACATTCGGTGCTCGAATTCCGCTACTTCGATATGAAGAAGGTACCGCCCAACGACATGTGCGACCTGCTCCAAACGGTATGCGACATGATGAAAGATAAATTAATGCAGCTCACCCTCGCGCTAAAGAAGCAGCTCGCAAACATGACCACTCGAGGGAGACCCCCGGTAGCCGAACAAGTTAGCCGCCGCACCGCAGCACACCGCCACTCGCATGTTCTCCGGTGACCGCATCAAGAACCAAGATGAAGGGGGAACAAATGCACAGAAGCTCTCAGCCAGATCAGCCGCGTAAGGAGGTTGCATCAGCCAAAAGACATGCCCGTATACCGGCCTCTCACCATGTCCAAACGGCTGAATTGTCTGTGGAGAAGGAGAAAGCAAGAGCTATCCGCTAGGCTATCAAAAGAAAGGGAGGAGAAAGAAAAGATGATCGAAAAAATCAACATGTTACAGACAAGGCAATAGAGCTACAAAGCAGATGGGACTCGCACAAACCGGCTACCAATCGAGGTGTCAAGTGAAACTAGCTCATTGCCAAGACAACCGTACCGCAAGAGCCGAGATCGAGACACGGAAAAACAAGCGTCTACGCCGCTAGGCAAAGGATTCCGCCATCGGAGAACCCCCGGCCGAAAACACAGTAACAAGCCGAGGGGTCAGAGAAGGAAATAGAGCAAGAGAAGAAGACCACGGCGACTACCGTAAAACCATTGCTAACATGAGAAGCCGAGCAAAGGGAAATCTCACCCTTCTCGAGGCTAGAAGAATAATCCTGCTACCGATATAACTCCCGCGGTAACCGAGCAATGGGAGTTTTTGGGGATGATAGGGGAGTATAAGTCCTGCTATTCCCTATCCCGCAGGAAGTCGTGTAGGAGGTAGACCTTGATCCGTTCCATCATGGCCCAACACGCCGAGAGTACATTTCGTTCCTTAAAGAGCTGGGATAAAATGACATGGATAAGCACAATATCCCCAGCCGATTCACAGAGGCCATCGAGTGTCGCAAGATTATCAACAAAGATATGGACCGAGTAGCACTTCAAGAGCCCTTCAACAGGTAGTCGACAGTCACGTACTCGGCTCGACGAGGTATGGGACGAAATCAAGGACACGGGACTCCCTTCCGCCGGGACCCGACCGCCCCCGTCGTGCTCTTGCCTTTGGCCCAATACACAAGACGTTTGCAAACAAAGAGACCGAACTCGACCTTCGTATGGGAACATCAACTCAACTCAAAGTCGACACGATTGCTTCGACCCTCCTCGAAAAGAGTTCAAACTCCTTCACTCGATTGCTAAGGAAGCTCTCTACCGGGCAGGTTTCCACGCTCTCACCGAAGCCTTTATCGGTGGAGGGGCTCCCGCCGATGCCCGAGCCAACCGTGGAGAGTCGCAGAGATCGGCAGCCGCCTTATGAGTCAGCATGCCGCTTCTCGTCCGCAAACGCGCCTCCACCCGACCAAGAATCGCTTTCCATCACCTCGCCCGTGATTTTTCTCGTCAATCCCGCGGATGTACCTTACCCGCCTATTTTACTTTTACTCAATTTATTTCCTCTTTTTAGGTTTTTTGAGTGGGTTGTTCTTTCCACTCTCGCATTTTTTTACGTTTTCACCGAACCGTTGTTTAAATTTATGTTTTAAAGAAGAAAACGGCCGAGGGCCTAATTGTATATGGTGGTGGGAGGCTTGATTCCCCATCATGAATTTTGTGGTTTTGAAAATGACATGTAACAAATTTTGTTATGCGAAGAAGATATTTTTCCCAAGAAAATATCTTCTCGCTAAGAAGAAAAGAAGCCTATATAAGGTAGAAAAAAAGGAGAAACTGAAGTTCCAAATCCTTCAAGAATCGATCGTGTAAGAGCTTCTTGTATGCAATTTTTGTGGGAAAGTTCTAATATGAGCGAAAAGAGCCCGTAGGGCCTCAATGAAAAGGAGTTTTTGTTCTTGATAAGATCGGTTTTGGTTCTTTGCGTTGCAACTTCTGTGCTATAGGGTAGTTATTCATTTCGCTTTACATCCATATATCCGGTATTACATTTTGGAATGCGAGTAGTCCGTTGCTTCGTTATAAATTTATCCGTGGATACTTACATCATTGGTTTTCGACTCTTTAAATATGGGTCAAAGTGTAATATGTCATTCCGTTTTTCGATTCATCCACATTTCTACTATATTGGCCGATATGAGGTGTTATTACAAATGTTGTTATCGTGTGTGGATTTCTAATTGCTTAAGCCCACCACATGTTAAAAGGCTTCGAATATTGTCTGTAATAACGCTAATATCTTCGTTCTACATATTCGCAAACGTCCTTCAATCCTCATTCTCCGTGAAGTATTGATAACCCAACCCTTTTTTACAACGAACTCGTCTTGGAATTGTCTTATGCATTTATGTTGGGGCTTAACATCTCGCTCATTCGTTACGTTGCTCCTTCCGCCGTTGAGCTTCTAAAGTATTTGGTACCATTTAAATCCAATTTTTTCCATCCGCAAAGAAACAGTATGAGAGCCCGATTCCGCCGAGATTATCCTTATTACATGGTCTTGACCATATAAGATGTCCTAGGCACCGGTCTATGGCAACTCTAGACTCGTCTCTAGGAGCTACAACATCTTTTTTGGCGCGTTGTCGGGGACGAAGTTGAAGAGATTTAAGATCCCCCGGGCCTCAACAAAATCCATTCGGGGCTCTTCGCTAGGGTGGAGCACGAAGAGTTGAGATTTGTGCACCCCTCACCTCGGCGACTCCACAATCATTTTTACAGCTAAAACTATTTCCGGCCCCGGCTCCCCCGTAAGCCACACCTAAGGTCGTACATCTCGCCAAGGACACCCTTCGTGTCCGACCCGTAAAGAATCCTACATAGAAGAGGCCGGAGTGGAAAGGCAATACCATACCGAGATTCCCGACCTCCTAGAAAAGTTTCCATATCTTCCGTCCTCTCTCTCAAATCGCCCAAATACAAGGCCCTAACCCTATCATAAGAGATACCGGTTACTATTCGTAGAGCCCACCCTAGGAGGCGCCCATATCAAAGACGAAGCCGAGTCTAGTCATACTCCGCATTACTCTTTCCACCCTACCCCCGAAAGAGGAGATTAAAGAAGTTACCGAAATAGCCGTCGTTCACAGCTCTCACATTATCACAATTTCAAGCCGCTTTTCGTTCACTATATCCTCATCATTATCCATACTTCACTTCCACCTTCTCTTCCTCCTCTTGCTGTACCAGCCTCGTACTACCTCCACCTCCCCCAATGGCGAATGTCCCCGGCTTCCTCGCAAAACAGACATGGATCCGGAGCTACCTCAGTACTAAATGACATGCCGTTATGATTATTTAAAGATTCCCGCCTCTGCATTTAGTGGTGAGAATGACATTGAGGCCCGTAAACATGTCGAAATTTTTTGCTCTTTCGCGAGAGAATTTAATGTGAGTATCCGGACGTAGTTATAAGGATTTTTGTGCAATCCTTAGATGGGGAAGCCAAAAATGGTTCAAAACAGTTCTGAGCTCGTTCCATCAACACTGGGGAGGAAATGGAGGACGCTTTCATCAAAAAGTGGGGGGAAAAAGAAAGATCACGCGTAATGTCCTTACCGAGTTCAACACTCGAAAAAGAAGCACAATGAAGGGGTATCGAGTTTACTCTAAGATTTAACAAATTGTACCCGAGTCTCCCCGCCCGAGATGAAGCCTCATCGTACCGCCTCGCCAAGGTCATTTTTTGTGGTAGCATTTTGATTCTCGAATTTGGTTTCTCATCGAGAGAGAGAAAGCCACCACTCGACGATGCACGTACGTACGCAGACTGAGATAGAAGCAAACTTTTTCGATCGGAAAATCCAAAGGGAAACAAGAACATGATGTTAGAAGGAGGGGAAAAGGAGAAGTATCCACTCCTGTGCCAAGACAGAGATTCACCCAATGACTAGACGAGGAAATGAATAGAATGATCAAGAATCTCTCAAGTAAGCCGGTCAAGCTTCGAGATGGAGGCCAAGAATTCACCCCCAAAGAATTTCAGAATGCTCCAAACAGGGGGATTCAACCCTCAATACAGAAACCACCCCTTGCGATACCGGGGCAGTAGGGAAGGAAGGAGCAACAAGATCAAGTACCGCATCCTCTATACTCGTGAGGGGCAAGTGGAGGCTTCTCCCCGAAGATTCTCGCCTATGAACAAGAGGAGTGTATGCCCCGTATTCTCGTACAAAGGATGACATAGAATGTCCTCGTACATGAAAGTGAGGAGGGGAACCTAAGCTCACCAGAGATGAAGAACAACGAGGATACCGAAGAGCCCAAGATTGATGATTAATATTGGGGTCAGCTCGTTGAATTCATGCAAGCCCAGTCAATAGAAAATATGACCTCGTGTCATCCAGAAGAGAACCCACCAAGATGAAGAGGAGGACACACCCCAAAAGTCAAGACTCGCACAAGGAGGTCAATACCAAAAACCCCCGTAAAAAGGTAAGAGGCCCCTTAACCAATCTCTAACTGATAATCAAATGCTCGTCTTCACAAGTAGCTATATCCCCCCGATGATAAGCCCACCGTAAAAAGAAGTTATCGCCCCGCAAAGTAAAGAGTCAAAAAAAGAAAAAGAAGTGTCACCGTATGTCTTCATCCGTTTCCTTACAAAAAAGAGCTTGAAAAGTAAAAATACCGCTTCCTCTCGTCCGAGTTATTGAAACAACCCGCTTTACCACAAAGTCACTTCCTTCATCTCTCCTCCCGATGCACCACACATTCCGCATAGTCTTAACCTCGCAAGAAGAAAGACCTATGGTAGTGTTCGGGTCCACACGTTGAAGAGTTAGATCCCTCCACCCCTCCCTTTTATGTATCTTTAGTGATCCATGATCTATTGTCGCATAATTGTATGTTATACTCGTATGTCTCACAACCTCATGCCCCTATCCGTCATGGAGCAATTGGGACTCCAAATCACCCGCCCGTATAAATACCTCTATTCTTTTGACTCCAAAAGAGTGAAATGTTTGGGCATGATTGAAAGATCCGCAGCGAATCTAGCTCGCATCCCCGCCAAAAGTGTGGTGTGATGGATATTGTAGTGGCCGACATCCCAACCACTTCGGTATGCTACCGTCAAGGTCTGGGGAACCGTAATCGAAGGATCAATTAAGTCGATTCGTCCCATGCCACTATCCCCGTCTTTGGTGGCCAAGAGAGGAGGATTGTACCGAGAAACCGCATTTGTTAAAATGCTCTTCACCAAGGCAGTGATTCGGTTAATTCTCCAAATACACTCGAGATGGGGATTTCTCCCGTTTCGATGTTGGAAGAAGATCAAGAATAATCCCATGAGCCCTCATTCGCCAGGAGCAAAGGTCGAATCATCAAAGGCAGATCATCCCGGACCGAAATCCGAACACTCCACTTTGATGGGGAAAATTCCGGTAAGGAAATGGGGCCGGAGTATTACTAATTTCACCTATGGGTCAATGGGTCCCCTCGTCCTTCAAGTCAAATATGAGGCCACAAACAATGTGGCTGAATATGAAGCACTAGGTACTGGGGCTGGGGCAAGTAGCCAAAGAAGGAGTATGAAAATACAAAATCTAAAGGTGCCGGGAGATTCTGAATTCGTGGTTAGACAAGTGAAGAATCGAAGCAAGGTTAAACATCCTAGGCTAAAGGCCTATAGAAATGAAGTCAGATCTTGTAGAGAACTCCTTCTTCGGCATTCAACATTCAATTCATGCCCCCGATAACAGAACAGATGCAGGATTCCTCGGGTGCTGGCCGGCTAGTACCTTCCGCCCACCTCGTAACCCTTTCCTCGAGATATGAAATCGCGTAAGGTACCGACCTTCAATCCCGTATAACGTCAAGAAATGTATGTGTGTCGAAGATGAGGAGCAGGTGAAGAGATTCCCAGAAACCGTTGGGGAGTTTTCCAACATGGAGATTGACAGCTAAGTAGGAAGAGATCGGAGACATTCCAAGATAAGCCGGAAGAGAGAATAGCCGGCCACAAATTTCTCGTGAAATAAAGGGAATGTCATTCCACGAGGGCTAAGACTCTAGAGAGGTTGTTTAACAAAAATGATGTCTCCCTCATGCCCAACAAAGTGGTGGCAAATCAAGTCGAAGACCACAATTTGGGTACTAAAGAGGACCCAAAAATTATGAAGTTATCCAAGAAGGTCCCGAGGAATACAACATCCGTATCAGTTATTCTGTGCCTACGTAGATGTGTTTGCCTGGGTCATATCAATACCTAAAAACATTTGATGTCGCATTATGCAACATAAGATTCCACCGAAGGGAGACGCAAAAACCACATAAGCAAAAAGTCGACAGATTAACCCCCTATTGCTGCCTTCTATTGAGCAAGAAATAAAGAAACCGCTTTTCGAAGGCTAAGATTATAAAGTGCCATTGAGATATTCCGAGTGGGTGGCCAATTTAGTCCCTATGGCGAAAGAAGAATGGAGAAATAAGGTTATGTGTTGATTTTAAACCCGAACAGGCATCCCTAAAGGATACTCACCTCGCCGCCTAAAATGGACCATATCTCGCAGAAGTAGTTGAGCTTCCTGATCCATGATGGATGGGTTCTCTGCCACAACTGTACAGATACACGAAGATTTCAAAGAAGACGACCCTTCACCACTCCATGGGGAACGTTCATGGCGCGAATGCTCGGCCGATCAACGAGGAGCCACTTTTCGTGAGGGCCATGGATATTGCCTTTATTGGAGAGCAGTGTGACCGCTTGTGGTGGTATATCTCGACGACATTACCGTATTCTCAAAGAATGATGTAGAGCACATAGAACACCCGCGCGTAACCTTCGAGAAGTGTAGGAAAGTATGGCCTCTCCTTAACCTACGTGTCCCCGTTTGCACTAGAAGAGGGCAAGCTCTCGTGGGCACATTGTAACCAAAGATGGAGTGAAGATAGACCCTAAAAGAGTTGAAGTTATAAATGGTATCGCCTCGCCTGCAGGAAATTCAAGTATTTTTAAAGCCGAATAAACTTTCGAGGAGGTTCATCCCTAACTATGCCGAGATAGTTAGGCACATCACCGACATGTTAAAGAAGAACAATGAAGTGAAGTGGTCATCCGAATCAAGAGAGGCCTTTACTAGAATCAAAAAAATGCATTTGTCAAGCCCCTCGTATTGGCCGGGCCTCGATTATTATTCCTAACCTTTTATGATTTTTTTCTTTTGCGTCACCCCCACATGCTACGGGATTTCGTTGCGTAAAAACGAGGAGTGGCTATGGAGTGCTACCAATTGCATTCTTCTACCCAATATCACAAGTGATGCCGAGCTCAAATATAACATATTAGAGAAGCAAGCCTATGCTCCGGTGAAATCCCTCAAGGCTTTCCGAATGTATGTTTTACGTCCCATATCACCGCATTTGTTCCACAACAACAAGTATGACATTCTCATCCAAGGACAAGAGGGAAAAAGAGGAAATGAACAGCTAAGATACAGGAATATGAGTTGGATATTCGTCCTACCAAATTAATCAAGGGGCAAGGTCTAGCCAAGATCCTATCCGAGTCAAATTTCGGTGCCTTGGGTATCAATCAAGCCCATGACAACAAATGAAGATTCTGAGAAAAATGAAAAACCACAGGGAGTGGAGATAGCCTCCAGAAGATATAGATGAAATACTCTCACTGTACCAAGGACACAAGGAAATAGTGAGTACCTCCTAACACTAAGTCGTCCACCTAGCCGTGAGAAGGCTAAATACAAGGCACTCATGTTGAAGCTCGGGCGGTATATATGGTTGCAAACGGCCGCTATACCGGAGGGATCCCCTGCATCCCCCGCTTCTTATGTCCGACTAAGGAAGAGGTGGGAAGTATTATAGCAGAGTTCCACGAAGGTATAAGTGGGGGCCATTATGCTTGGAGGGCGACCACCACAAGACCCCGAAGGCGCTAGTTTCTACCGGCCAAAATTGTTTGGAGATGTCTTCACTGGGCCGGTGGCATGATAAATGCGTAAATTTGCGGAAAAACAAACTCGCAGCTCGCTCGATTCATGTACATGTTGATAAACCTTCAAAACGTTGGGGAATTGACTCTCATAGGTGAGATTCACCCACCCTCAAGTGGGCGCACAAATGATCCCGACCGCTACGCATTACTTCATGAAGTGGGTGGAAGCCATACCCGCACGAAATGCTACGGCATACGTTGATAATTAAATTCATGGAGGAAAACATTATATCCAAACGATGTCCCGCTAGAATAGTAACCGACAATGCCCAAGCTTCAAATATACAAAATTCGTGAATTTTTCACGCAATACAACATCACTCGGGTCACTTCATACTACTACCCACAGGGAAATGGTTTGGCATAATCATCAAACAAAACGCCGGTCGAGCTCTAAAGAAGACAATAAATGAAAACTAGAGGAACTGGATTCCCAAATCGAAGTTCGCTTGTGAGGAACAGGATAACCGCAAAAGGAAACCGGAAAATCCCCTATGAGTTAGTATATGGGTGAGCAAGCGCCTCGTCTTCCCTATACAAAATGGGCTCGCGCGGGCTCGATTTATGCAGAGAGCCAGAGGAACCTCGATGATGTCATCGTGGAGAATTAATCAACCGGTAGAGCTCGAAGAAAACTCGCAAAGGAGGTGAACCAAAAGCTAGTAGAGTACCAGGAGAAGATGAAAGAGCTATTCGATCAACATGCCAAAGACAATACTGGCAGTAGGGGATCTAGTGCTCGGTGTGATGTTCGAAGGATTGATAAAGGCAAGCATGGTAAGTTCGATCCCCCTCCGGTTCCCGCCTTTCAAAATTCGCGCAGTGAAGGTAAGAAATAATACTTTTAAGTTGGAGAATTTATGGGGGGAGACCGCTTGACTCCCGTAAAATGGGCAATTCCTCAAACCGTATTTTCGCTCAAGCAAAATAAAAAAGCCTCGATTGTATTATATTGTACATTAGCCGCCGTTTTCATTTTCGAATTAAATAATGCATGAGTCATGATGATTTTTCCAGAGAAGTCACAAAGCCGAAGAGCCGGCGTTCACATAAGATAAATAGGCTGTCCGCGTAGTGCTCTCGACACGTTTGGGAACAAACGTGCCGTCCCCGTGGAGCCAATGTTTTTCAATCTTTAACATTAGTCATGGGTGTATTAAAGGGTTGACAAGCCATGTATTAAATTTTATATCAAAGGGCGAAGTATTTCAAAAAGTGGGTCGAAAGGAGACAAGGCAATGAAATCCACGTGCATTAAAGCCGATGGGGAATTAACACGAAAAAAGATCAAGTGTAAAGGCAAAAGGTTAATAAGATATAAAAGGCAATGGAACGTGGCACTAAATTTTAAGCCCACGTATCGAAAGGCGGTCCCGCCACGAGATGGTATATGAGAAATTCTGAGGGGGTCGAGCAGCGGAGGAAGGTAGAGACCCGTACCCCCACGGAATTGTGAACGCACAAGCGTGGTGGGGGCCTCGACGTTGGCAGGAGTACGCTGCGTGGAGGCAACGTGGCAGATCGTAAGGTGGACCCTCACAGTGGGTAAGTCATATATTTCTTTGACGCAAGAACTCATATGTTGCAAGAGTTGAACAGCGCATGCAGTTAAAAGGTAAGGTAAAGTCTATTAGGTCAGCTGGTACTGAGACCCGTACCGGCTTTAAACCCGACACGAGGCGCCCACCTACACCCTGACACCCCCAATCCCCATGCGTCGCGTGTCTCATTGTCAGTGTCCTTACGACACTTGCCTTCACTAATCTTACTCACCTGTCTTTTTAGCTCGAACTGCCTACTCCAGAGATAACAATTCACGTATTTCACTCCAGTAAAAAGTCACAGGTTTCTATCTACGGCAAATACCAAGTAGGGAAGAGCGCCTGGTATACCCCAATCACTGTCAGAGTTCCCTGCGTCGCTTTCCTGAGCAGATTTACCTTCCGTTCAGGTACTCCATTATCCATTCTCCCTCTGTTTTCCTTTAACTTTTTCGAATTCTTGAATGTCAGCCATGGGAAGGGTAACGCCAAAGAAGAATGAGCCTGAAACCCCCCAGGTCCGTGAATCTAGGAATCCCCCTGGTTTCAAGCCTCTCTATGACTTGCAGGCTGGTATCTGCGACCCCAAATACCCATTTGACATCCGCAGCATCAAACCCTTACTTTTCAGTCACCATACTAAGAACACAGACCGTTACCGAGTAATCGTGTCGGGCCTGTACCATCAAATTACCCCTCAAGTTCATTCTGTGGTTGATTTCATTACCTGGCTCAGGGATGCTTTCGACGAACATCGAGGCACCTTCACTTCTCCTCAGGGGAACAGCGTTTTTTCCCTTTCTCCCGATGTTATCAAACAAGCCCTCTGCATCCCTACCAGCACCACATATGTTAGTTTCAAAGACTCGGCCTTGGCAGCTCAGTTCATCAAACAGCCACGGGAGGCCCGGCGAGCTTTCATCTCCTCTATAACCGTTGACCAGGCTGCTTCCCTGTCCGCCGCGGAGCCGTTCCCATTAAGTCTGTTCGTTGAAGAGGTTCGGCCCATTCTCTCTCTGATCGCAGGCCTTTTAGGGGTAGGGAGTCCGGAAGACATTTTCATGGTGTGCGTCCATTTCTTATGGCTCATGTCCCAAAAAGGGGTGGTATTATATATTCGTGGTTTCCTCTCCACAGCCATTCAAACCCAATTCCAGGAACTCCCACAAACCCGCCGGTTTCGTTTCTGTTCATTGGTTTTTTATCTCTTCTTGTACCAACACGCCGATAAGTTTGAAGGTTTGGGGTTAGACAGAGTTTACCTTGAGAATTCCCAACCCAGACCAGTCTTCGACTGGAATTTCTCTGTGCGTCGATTACCTAAGGGGGAAGGTTACTCCAGTTTTGTGAATAGTTTCATGTCTATTGCCTATACCATTATTCATGACTCGCCGTCCCCTAGGGTTTTCCCAGAAATGAAAGGTTGGCTGCAAGCCAGAAAATACCAGAGTACTGGAGATTGGTTTCTTTTCGAAGACTGCACCGAAATTCGGGTCTATGGAGCCGAAGTCGCCCCATACTGGTTGTCGGTGTTCCCTGTCCGACGAGTTTATGCACTCGAGTACATCCGGCAAGCCCTCAAGGCCGACCAGCTCCATTTTGTTCCTGCCAAGAAGGGCTACATCCTAAGGCTTCCCATTGAAATCGGCCCCTTCGTGGTAAACTCGAGACATGCCCTCCCGATCGTTGAGAAATTGCTGCAAGATATGGACCTAAGGCTGGGGAAAAGCTGGGCCTATGACCCGCGAGAAATTATTTCAAACAAAAGGAAAAGGAACAGGTCTACACCCTACATACATGAGCCGAGGCCATTTATGGAATGGAGGGCTAACCACGAAACTTGGCCCTTGTTTTCGCAGATGGAGACAGATTCATCTGCTACAGGGGAGGAGGAGGAGGTCAACAGAGGCACAGGTGGAGAAGAAGCAGGTACCTCAGAAGCAGCGGCCCCTCCCAAAAGACAAAGGACGGCCACCAGTGAGGCGGAAGTCATAGGGGAGGAGCAATTACTGGAACCCTTCACGAAGTTCGGTGAATTTGATAAAGGCAAGGCCGGGATAACAGTGTTAAGAGACAGCGCTACTTCCTCTGATTTCACAGAGGTCACGCAGGCTATCATTGAGCATACTTCGCCCAGGGCAAAAAAAAGGGAGCAGGCGAATAGAGCAATTCGCGACAAGTAAAAAACTGAACTAGGGGGATATGTTGAAAAGTACCATACCAGGCTCTCCGCCTCCATCAATGCGGACACTGAAAGCCTAGTATTGTCTATGGCAGAAGCACTCCTGGATCCAAATTCTGATGTTCCCAGCTATCGGGTGCTCGAATTCGCCATTGATATGAAGAAGGTACCAGCCAACGACATGTGCGACCTGTTCCAAACGGTATGCGACATGATGAAAGATAAATTAATGCAGCTCACCCTCGTGCTAAAGAAGTTAGAATAGAAACATGACCAGCTGAGGGAGACCCTGGTAGCCGAACAAGTTAGCTACCGCGCCAGAGCACACCAGCTGCGTGTTCTCCATGACCAGATCAAGAACCAAGATGAAGGGGGAACAAGTGCACAGGCAGCTCTCATTGATCAGCTACAGAAGGAGGTTGCATCAGCCAAAAGACAGGCCCGTATACTAGCCTCTCACCATGTCCAAACGACTGAATTGGTACAGGTGGAGAAGGAGAAATCAGTGCTGTCCGCCAGGCTATCAAAAGAAAGGGAGGAGAAAGAAAAGATGGCCGAAAAAATCAACATGTTACAGGACAAGGCAACAGAGCTACAGGCTAGATGGGACTCGCACAGCTGCCAGTCAACTGAGGTGTCAAGTGAAACTAGCTCATTGCCGGAACAACTGTCCCCAGCAAGAGCTGAGATCGAGATACTGGAAAAACAAGCATTTACGGCCAGGCAAAGGATCGTGCTACTGGAGAACTCCCTGGCCGAAAACACCAGAACAGTCGAGGGGCTGCAGAAGGAAATAGAGCAAGAGAAAAAGACCATGGCAGACCAACAGAAAACCATTGCTGACATGAGAAGCAGAGCAAAGGGAAATCTCACCCTTCTCGAGGCTAGAAGCATAATCTGGTCAGATATAACCTCAGCGGTAACCGAGCAATAGGAGTTTTTGGGGATGATAGGGTAGTATAAGTCTGCTATTCCTTATCTTAGTAGGAAGCTGCAGGAGGCAGACCTTGATCTGTCTAACAGGGCCCAACACGCCAGAGAGTACATTTCGTTCCTTAAAGAGCTAGGATCAAACGACATGGATAAGCACGGTATCCCTAGCCGATTCACAGAGGCCATCGAGTGTCGCAAGATTATCAACAAAGAGATGTCCCGAGTAGCAGCTTCAAGATCCCTTCAACAGGTAGTCGACAGCGTCGGAAGGTTCGACGAGGTATGGGACGAAATCATGACAGCCGGACTCCGGTCCTGCCGGGACCCGACCACCCCTGCCGTGCTCTTGCCTCTGGCCCAATACACAACACGCTTGCAAATAGAAAGAGACCGAACCGACCTTCAGATGGGAACATCAACTCAACTCAAAGCTGACACGATTTTTTCGACCCTCCGAAAAGAGTTCAACCTCCTTCACTTGATTAAGCACAAGCTTCCTACTGGGGCAGGTTTCCACGCTCTCACCGAAGCCTTTATCGAGGTGGAGGGGTTCTCAGCGATGCCCGAGCCAATTGTGGAGAGTCAGCAGAGACTGGCGCAGTTTATGAGTCAGCATGCCAGTTCGTCCGCAAACGTGCCTCCGCCTGAATCAGCAATTGCTTCCACTCAGCCTCGCCTGTGATTTTTCTGTCAACTCATGATGTGGCCTTAACGGCCTATTTTACTTTTACTCAGTTTATTTCTTTTTAGGTTTTTGAGTGGGTTGTTCTTTCCACTCCTGCATTTTACGTTTTCACTGAACTGTTGTTTAAATTTCTGTTTTAAAGAAGAAAATGGCCGAGGGCTTAATTGTATATGATGGGAGGCTTGATTCCCCATCATGAATTTTGTGGTTTTGAAAATGACATGTAACAAATTTTGTTATGCGAAGAAGATATTTTTCCCAAGAAAATATCTTCTCGCTAAGAGGAAAAGAAGCCTATATAAGGTAGAGAAAAGGAGAAAACAAGGGTCCAAAATTTCTGAAGAATTGACTGTGTAAGAGCTTCTTGTATGCAATTTTTGTGAAAGCTCTAATATGAATGCAAAGAGCCCGTAGGGCCTCAATGAAAAGGAGTTTTGTCTTTGATAAGGATTCTGGTTTTGGTTCTTTACAGTGTGTAATCCTCTCTTGTGTGTTATAAGGTAGTTATTCATTTCGCTTACATCCATATATCTGGTATTACATTCTGGAATGCGAGTAGTCTGTTGCTTTTGAAATAAATTTATCCTTGTGGATACTTACATCATTGCTTTTCTTGACTCTTTAAATATGGCTCAGGTGTAATATGCTATCCCATTTTCGATTCATCCACATTTCTACTATATTGGCTGATATGAGGTGTTATTTACAAATGTTGTTATCATGTGTGGATTCTTAATTGCTTAAGCCCACCACATGTTAGCATATGTTTCTGAATATTGTCTTAATAACAGTTAATATCCTCGTTCTTCTACGTATTCAGTAAACATCCTTCAATCATCATTCTCTGTGAAGTATTGAGAACCCAGCCCTTTTTACAGCGAACTGTCTTGGAATTGTCTTATGCATTTATGTTGGGGCTTAACATCTTGCCTATTCGTTATTTCTCCTTCAGCGTTGAGCTTCTGAAGTATTTGGTACCATTTAAATCCAATTTTCCCATCTGCAAAGAAATAGTATGAGAGCCTGATTCTGCTGAGATTATCCTTGTGTGGTCCTCGACTCTCTTTGCTATATAAGATGTCCTGAAACAGCACGGTATGTGGCAACTTCTTGATTGTCTCTTAGGGCTACAACGGCGCCCATCTTAATCCTAGCAATAGATATTCGCAAACCACGGTCCGAGTCGGTCACTCTCCCCAAAGCGATAGCAACCAAGTAAATATTCCAACGAAATACGGGATACAACCACGACGGTGTGGTCAAACGAAGCACGATCAAGCCGAAACTAGTCCAAATCGCGGGACCCAAAATAACGGCGCGGGAAACATATCGAAAACCTGTGGGATGGCGATTATGCTCTACCATGTGGGGGGACCCATCTTCCACTAATAGAATCCTAGTGCCCCTGATGAGAGCCAAACCCACCTGTGGATGCAGCATTTGCCGCCACGAACCCGCAACTCGCAGGCCTACGTCGCTGTGGTTTTTTCCGCTCGTAACAATTTACCATACTAACATTCTTTGACATATTATATATATTATATTATATGTTTTGACATATTATATATATTATATTAAATAATATATATTATATTAAATTATATTTAAATATATATTAAACCAAATTTCAATTACGCATTCAAAACCATAATTTGCATTCTAAAGCAAAGGTCCACATAAATGATATGTTCGATGGGTTAATCAAATTACAATGTCCATGTTATTTATATGCAAAAGGCTTGGAGTAATGGGAGCGGGGTCGTGTTTGAACCCCAGACCTCTACCCCACAAGCCAACCTTCTAACCAATGTGCCATCTGCATGAAACTTGGAAGCCTTTGCAACGCGCTGGGATATGAGCCTTCAATTCTGCGCCAATGGATGGAGGAGAGGGCCAACCCCCTGTCCACGTGACCAGCGCTAGAGCTTAAATACTAAGCACATTTAGCACCGGGATTAATTAAAATAAACTATAGTTATATTAATTAAACGCACAGTTTAAGTTGGTAGCTCTTTTGGTGGAGCACGCAAAATCTGGCGGACCCCCAGTTTTGGCGAGGTTAGCTGGAGTTCCTCCAGTTTTAGTGGAGGAAAACTAGGGAAATTTGTTTTGCCATAATGGAGGCAATATTCGACCATTTTTGGAAACTGAATAGTCAATTTTAGATGATTTTGGAATTCCAAAGACAATGGTATAAGTTTCAAAGGCTGAAAATGATTTCTACATGTGATTTTTCTACATGGAAGTTCATGGGAGCCCATGGCCACCAGGGAAGGAGGTCAATTTTGGACCAGCCAGAGTCAGTTTTTGGTAATTGGATAGTCATTTTTAGATGATTTGTATGTTTTTAAGACAATAGAATAGGTTTCAAGAGCATTTGAATAATGTACACAACAATTTTTCCAAATTTGAGTTAATACAAGAGGCCCAAGCTATGGAGCTGGACCAAGGAGATGTAGCCCAGGAGGGGTGAACTCCTTGATAAAAAACTTGTGTTGATGGATCTGTTTATGGTTTGATGTACATGTTTATGTTTTTTTTTTCAGTTCTTACTTATGTTGCTTATTTTTCATTAATTTCAACATAAAACTCAAGACAATTTCCTATTTTGACACTCGCCTACACCAAGGAAACTAAAGCACCATAAGAAAACAAGAAGCAAATAAATTATAATTTTAAACTTTTAATTAGCACAAAAAAACTAAAATACAAGTTCAGATCAAGTGGTATCAGAGCATCAGGTTTCTTAAGGTTATTTTCTTGCTTTGCTAGAGTTTGTGGAGAAGATTTTTAAGAGTTGCAACTTTGTGATGCTTACAAGGTTAATATTGCAAAGAGGGGAAGGGAAATTATTGGTTGCTAGTCCTGAGGTTAGGACAAGAAGAGGGAGAGGCACAAGGACACCATATGCACTTGAATTTTCACTCCTAGTTGCACCTGGAGCACCTCAAGTGTTGTCTGTATTTGAGGTTGAGGAGGTCCAAATTGAACCAGAAACTGAAGTTGAATCTGAAACCATCATGTCAGGTGTTGGAGATAATGAAGGACACTCAGAAGATGAGGATGTCAGGAAATAATTCAATGACATGAAGAGGATGGTCAAGATTATGTTTAATGCATTCACTGGTGGAATGGTAGGAGGAGGTTCTAATTTCCCACATGGATAAGGAACTTCAAATGATAAGAAGGATGAAGAGAAGAGTTCAAAGGGAAATGGAGGAAAGCCACCTCCATCTCCACCATCTTCATCATCCTCATCATCACCATCAGCTTCATCTTCCACTTCCACCACAAAAACCACCCATACCCATACTCATTCCAAGACCCCAAAAGGAAATACTCTATTACTCAAATTGGACATAAAGTTTGAATTACCCATGTAAAATGGTGAGGTAAATGCATAGAAGTTAGACAATTGGATACTTCACTTGGAGGTGTATTTTAGAATTCAAAACCTTCATGAAGATAACATAAATATCTAGTTGGCTTCATTGAGGCTAGAAGGAGAAACACTAGTCTGGTGGGAAGCAAAGACTCAAGAGGAAATGCGAATCCATGGTAAGATATCCATCACTTGGGTTGAGTTTATTTCTGCCATTAAAAGAAAATTTTATCCTTTAGCTTACATGAAAAAATCTATTATGAGTTGGAAAATTTTTAGGCAGCTCAAGGGTCAAATAGTTCAAGATTATACCTAGGAGTTTAGAAAGAGAGCTTTGTTGTTAGGAGTAAATTTTAATTCCCAAGACACACTCTTAAAATATATTGGAGGTTTATATTTCTATTTGAAGCATACTATTATTATGTTTAACCCAAGCAATTTAGATGAAGTTTGTGCAAGCCACACACTTAGAGGCAAGGGGAAAGCAAGGCATAGAGGAGAAAGAGGAAAGTGAGGGTAAAGGGAAAGGAAAGTTTTATGGAAGAGGAAAAATAAATATTTCTATAAAAAAGAGAAGGAAAATCTCACATGCAAAAACTTTTCAAAGACTGGCCATGATGAAGACCACTGTTCGCAACTTCATCCAAAATCGAAACTAAATAGATTGAAAGCCAAAGAGAAGAGAAAAACTGTTGCTATAGCTGAACAAGATTTAGGGTCAGATTCAGGAGATGAGCCAAAAATTATAGCCATGGGTTTGAAAGGTAAACATGTTGCAAGCACTAGTTCTTCAAATTGTTCAAATGATATTCATGACGAAGATACAAAAACATAAATTTTCCACATTAGAGTTGTCTATAAGCATACTAATATTCATACACTTTTTGATAGTGGGTCACAAGCTAACTTGATTTCCTAAGATTTGGTTAAGCAGCTAGGCCTTGAAACTATTAAAAATCCAAGACCATATCCTTTGGGTTGGATTTGCAAGAATGGAAAATTGTAGGTTACAAGGAAGTGCTTACTAAGATTCACCATCAACTCAAACTTTCTTGATGAAGTTGAGCTTGATGTGGTACCGCTTGAAATATCTGGTATTGTATTGGGAAGTCCTTATCTGTATGATAGGAAAGCTGTATTTCATCACCATGGGAACAAGTATCACCTGTTTAAGGATGGTATTTAGTAAATAATTAAAGCACATAATAAGAAGACAAGTTTGTCTCTTATGCATGCAAGTGAAATGAAGAGGATAGTGAATACAAGTCAGAACTTGACATTGATGATCACTAGTACACATTGTCAATTTTTCGACACTTTAGTTCCGACAGTTTTGACGTATTTTTGAAAAGTTCCCCAAATTTTCTCAATTTTTTAAATCTTGCCAGCAAGCGTCGCTATAGTGACATTTAGGGAGCATCTTTAGAATAGCGACGTTTCGGGGTATCTTCGTGATAGTGACGTTTTGGGACAAAAGCGTCAGAAGTGCGACATTTAGGAAAAAAGCGTAGGAATAACGACATTTAGGGAAAGCGTCAGAAGTGTGACGTTTTAGGACAAAGTGTCGAAATAGCGACGTTTAGGAAAAAATCGTCGGAATAACGAAGTTTAGGACAAAAGTGTTAGAATAAGGAAATTTTAGGACAAAAGCATCGGAATAGTGACGTTTAAGACAAAAGCATCAGAATAACAACGTTTTCTTGTGATGGCGCCCAAGTAATCGCGTTTAGGTCGGGTCAAGTCGGGTCAGGTAGGGTCGTACTATGTGAGGGCGCCCAAGGAAACACATCGTTTGGGTTAGGTTGAGTCATGTGAGGGAGCCCAAGGAGTGTATCCAGGTGGGGTCTTGTCAGGTCGTGTGAGGGCGCCCAAGGAATGCGTCCGGGTCAGGTCGTGTTGGGTCATGTGAGGGCGACCAAGGAACGCGTCTGGGTTGAGTCATGTGAGGGTGCCCATGAAAATGCGTTTGGGTGGGTAGGGTTGGTTCTGATCGGGTCATGCCGTGTGAGGCCACCCAAGGAAACACATTCCTGCGGGTCGAGTCGAGTTATGTGATGGTGCCCAAGGCAACACGTTCGGGTTGGGTCAGGTCATGTCGTGACGTACTGTGAGGACGCCCAAGGAAACACGTTCAGGCAAGTTGGGTTGTGTGAGGGCACCCAAGGAACGCTTCTGGGTCGGGTCGTGTCTGGTCGTGTGAGGGCACCCAAAGAAATGCACTCGGGCAGGTCAAGTCGGGTCGCGTCATGTGATTCCGCCAAAGGAAACGCGTTCGGGAATGTCAGGTCGGGTCATGTCGGGTCATGTGAGGGTGGTCGTATAAAAAATGCTAATTTTTGACCACCTATGTTGCTTGTGCATGCTTGTGTGATCTGTTTTCCGTTTGATCCCTCGTGTGCCCTTCATTCGGGCGGGTTGTGTCGTGTCGTATGAGGGCGCCACATGAAATGTGTTCGGGTCGAATCGTGTGAGACAGGACGTATCAAAAATGATAATTTGTGACCGCTTGTGTGCTTTGTGCACATTCATGTGAACCATTTTCCGTTTGCTCCCTCGTGCCTTCAATGTTTGGGAGGGTCGGGTCGTGTGATGGTGCCTAAGGAAACGCGTTCGGGTCGGGTCGTGCCATGTGAGGCCGCCCAAGGAAACACATTCAGGTGGGTCAGGTTAGCGTGTCGTGTGAGGGCACCCAAGGAAACACATTCGGGCAGGTCGGGTCGAGTCATGTCGTGTAAGGGTGCCTAGGAAAACGTGTTCAAGTAGGTCAGGTCGTGCCGTGTGAGGGTGCCTGAGGAAACATGTTCGGGCAAGTTGGGTTGGGTCGTGTCGTGTGAGGGCGCCTGAGGAAACGGGTTCGGGCAGGTCGTGTCCTGTGAGGGTGCTCAGGAAAACGTGTTTGGGCGGGTTGGGTCATGTCATGTCGTGTAAGGGCGCCCAGGAAAACGCGTTCAAGTGGGTCGGGTCGACTCATGAAGTGTGAGGCTGCCCAAGGAAATGAATTTAGGTAGGTCGAGTTGTGTTGTGTCTTGTGAGGGCACCCAAGGAAACGCGTTTGGGCAGGTTGGGTAGGGTCAGGTTGTGTCAGGTGAGGGTGCCCAAGGAAATGAGTTCGGGCGGACCGGGTTGGGTCGTGTGAGGGCACCCGAGAAAATGCGTTCGGGTAGGTCGGGTCGTGTGAGGGCACACGCCCTAGGAAACGTGTTCGTGCGGGTCAGGTCAGATCATGTGAGGGCACCTAAGGAAACGCTTTTAGGTCAGGTTGTGTGAGGGTGCCCAGGAAAATGTGTTTGGGTGAGTCGGGTCTTGTGAGGGTGCCTGAGGAAACGTGTGAGGGCACCCAAGGAAATGTGTTCGGGTAGGTTGGGTCGGGTCAGGTTGTGTGAGGGCGCCCAAGAAAACGCGTTCAGGCGAGCCGAGTCAATTTGTGTCGGGTCGTGTGATCAGGGCACCGAAGGAAACATGTTCGTGTGGGTCGGGTTGGGTCGTGTGAGGGCACCTAAGGAAATGTGTTCGGGTCAAGTCAGGTCGGGTCGTGTGAGGGCACCCATGGAAACATGTTTGGGTGGGTTAAGTCGGGTCGGGTAGAGTCATGGGAGGGTACCTAGGGAGACGCGTTTAGGTGGGTTGGGTCGTGTGAGGGTGGTCGTATAAAAAATGCTTAGTTGCGACCGACGCCTGTGTTCCTTGTGCACGTTTGTGCGATCCGTTTATGACTATCCCATCATAGCAGATCATTGATCAGATCACATAAAAAGGCCATTAGATTCTTAAATAATTTTCCCAGTTCTTTCACTCCCTTATTTTGACAGAAAATTCTTTCTCTCGATGAGATTGAATGAATAAATTCCTCATAGGGATTTAATCCACAAACAAAGGATGATTTAACGAGTTCACAAACTTCAATCAAATCTTTCTTCTGTGGATTGAAAGAAAGAGAACCATTGAATGGAAGATGTGAAAAAAAAAAATTTATAATCAATCTCTAGGAAATTATTCTTCCCTTAAAACATTTGAATCCGTAAAAATCCAAGTTTTTGAACCACTTTCTTAGCAGATCTTGCATTTGCAATATCAACAATCAACGAAAAAATAAAAATAAAAATAAAAATTGAAGAAGAAATATACTTGGCCGTAACAATTTCCTGCACTCCAAGTAGATGCTTCTCTAGTTACAAAACGATGGAATTCTCGTATCTTCCTCCCCTCAGATGCTTCATAAGCCTAGAAATTTCAGTAAGTTCATTTCTTGGCTCTTTTGTAAATATTTTTCTTCAAGAAACACACAGTGAGAAAGAACCAAATATCGAAACTTGCACTAAAACCATCTAAGGATAAAAATTCAATCAGAAGGTTCAACTCAGAATGTTTCCCTCCAATTGATTGTTGTTAAATCGGAGATCTCTCAAATGAAAAAGACGTCCCACCTGAGTTGAGATATGACCATCGAGGGGATTTTATCCAAGATAAAGTGATCGAATTCATTCCTACCAACGATGATCTCACCTCAATATATTTTGATGGGAAGACTGCCACACTTTACCATCCAAAAACAAAGTTGGACAACAACACAAAGGTGATACTGAGAATTCTAGTGGCTTTCGGAACTTCGGTGGCACCAGGTGCAATAGATTTCACATTATATACTTATTCCATGAACGAGTTGATCAACATAGAATAGGTTGTGAGATTTTTGAGACAATGGAATTATTTGCAACCACTTCCAAAGTGACAAAGAGGTTTATAATTGTGAACTATCTAGTTTCTTTAAGTGAGGGAGCCCCCTCTAGTCGGGAAAGACTAGTACCCCAAACAAAAG
Source organism: Pinus albicaulis (assembly GCA_034641835.2). Classification (NCBI taxonomy): domain Eukaryota; kingdom Viridiplantae; phylum Streptophyta; class Pinopsida; order Pinales; family Pinaceae; genus Pinus; species Pinus albicaulis. Next base: position 239,063 of record JAXQQM020085527.1, on the reverse strand, counting down.
TGGTTTGTAGTTACCTTCTTGAGTATATTTCCACCCTACTAGATATCAGGGAGTGCTAACATATTGGCGTCATTGACGGGGACCGAACGGTCGCATTTTCCCCGGGTATGAATGACAAAGATAAAATATAATTGTTGATGGTGAACAACAGTTGGACATCCGAATGTTGAATCATTGACATGGCGACTCCAAGTTTAAAGGATCCAGCAGATTGAAATTTCATATTGGTGACTCCACTGGTAAAAGGTCATTAATTTTGGTTGACTATGTGCAATATGGGTTCAAGAAAAAATGCCAGGTATGCACCTATGTTGTAATATTCCAAAATTAGATTGCAGCTAACTGGAATATTAATTTTTGCTTTTGTCATTTTGATAGATGAATAATTGTGTAGGGAGACCCATAAATATATTTAGTAGGAATAAAATGCCTCTTAATGTGAAAAGGGATCATCTTAATAGCTGGATAAAGCACCCTCATGTGTGAACAGGGGCTAAAGCATGTGGACAAGGTCAATGTTGACCAAATCAACAACACTGTTATGGAGAGAGTGGATCATCAATGAGAGACAACGCAGTGTTAATGGGAGGAAGTCTCCATCAGAGTAGTGGATTTAATGAGTGGGACCCAAAGTGAGAAGGCTCACAATGCATAAAAGGAAGGGGAAGGTAGCCATAGATGTTGATGTTGTTGATTATTTATTTTGTGGTCTGTATGATTGTTTGCACTCTTCAGCTGTTTAGTGGAGTTTTTTGTGCTGTTTAGTACAAGGGAGTTCCCGAGCGAGAATCCCACACTCATCCTCGGGGGAATTCAAATTCCTACTCATGAGAGATTATTGTGAGCTGCATATCCACATTCAGGCATCAGGCCAAGCTTCAGTCTTCAGCCACAACACAATTTCTATTCAAATTTGTGTTGTGTTGAAGGGTAGAAGCAGTGGAGGATTGTTAGGGCCAATTTCTGAGCTACTTTTCCAGTGGAGGGAGTAGCCTTTCATCCAGGAAACTTGTGAGAAATTTCTTAGAGCTTCATTTCATTATTTAGGATCAGGCTAAGTAGCTACCATAAGCTACAAAGCAGTTTCCTTCAAGGACTGCGTTATTTTAGAGAGCAGGTGCAACAGTGGGTTTATTGCCCTAGTTGGAGTGTTTGGGTTTCCTGTGAGGGGATCAACCCTTCATTTGGGAGATATATTGGAGTAGGATCATCCATATCATATATCATATCAGCCACCTCCTATTATTATTTCATTTGCAGTGATTATTCAACCCTAGGGCCATATATGCTATTATTGTATTTTGGGTATTTCCGGAAACCTTTTCTAGGTTGTCCTGGAAATTTGTTTGGAGCTTAGATCTCTATTACCGGCATCTTTGGAGCATTGTATCAGCAAATATATATATTTCCATTTTCCATTTGCTGATACTCTCACAGACAACACAGTTATAGCATTCCGGTATTTCATATATTGGCAGTATTTTAAATTTTGATGTATTGTTTCATGGGAGGCTTGTTTGCCCCATCTTGAGTGATCTTTTCCTCAAGATCTTGTACTCATTTTCTGCTAATAATCATAATGGAATGGCTCTATGGTTGTATCATGTATTGATATATTGATATTTCTGCATATTTATAGTTTTATGTCTTGTATTTCTACTCTCCCAATTTTGGGATATTACATTAGTATCAGAGCATAATATTGGCTCAGCCTGTGAGTTTCAACCAATATGCTATCAGAAGAATAAGAAGAAGAAGAAAAATAAGAAAAAGAGATATAAAATGATGGAAGGAATGAGCTTTGCCTCATATCTTTTCATATCTATGAAGAACCTCTCTAAGGAGGTCAAGCATATGAGAGAGGAGAGATGCAATGAGACCTCAAGAAGGTTTCAAGATGAGGAAGGTCCATGCACTTCCTATCAGCATCCAAAGAAACTGGTATTGCATAGAGCTCCAAAGAAATCCACTATACCCATTTTATTTGAAGAGGAAGATGCAAGGCATGGAGAGGGAGAGAACTTAGATCATGAGATTCTAAGTGATTATCTTGTAGAGTACAAGTCTCAATCAACGAATTTCAAGGAGAATCTAACTCTCCAACAGTTCATTCAAATCAAAGAAGAAAGGAGGCCTTGCAGCAATAGAAGAAAAAGACACAATATATTTATATTCTCTACATTTGATGGGTCATCCACATGCATAGCAAGGGCTTGGAGAAGGAAGTTAGATGCATTCTTCCTGCTACATTCATAGTAGAAAGAGAAGTTGTTGAGATTGCAATAGTGCACCTTGAGGGTGAAGCAAACATTTGGTGGTTCAACCATTTGAGACATGCAAGAGTGATTGCTTATGCAGATTTTACTCAAAGGTTGATCAAGAATTTTCATAAGAGAAACCGGAGGAAAATAAACTTCCCCCACCACTTGTTGTAGGAGTACTTGCATCAGGAGAAGCAACACTTGCACCCTTGCAAAGTGGTCTTGATCCCTTGACATTTAGAGTCCCATGCATTATTCAGGAGATACATGAGGAGGAGGAGGAGACTTATACCAGCGCTGGTGCAACAGTAGAGGAGAAACCATCACCACCACCAGTAGTTGGAGGAGTCATTACATTGGAAGGAGGAACCCTTGTAGCAGTACAAGATGTTCCCAAGGATCAACTTAACCAAGGTATGCAAAAATTTCCACTTCCTATTATTTCAGCACATCATATGGAGAGTTGTGGGAACATGCCATCATGGAAATTGCATGACCTAGGGTCAAAGCACATTGCTGATTTGGAGCAGCAAACTATCATTGCGCAGAGGGCCCTTGACTTGTTAAAGGAGGAGATATATAGTCATCCTAGTATCTCATTGATGAGCTGCACACAACACTTTGGGTTGGAGTGTAAAATTTTGGAGGATAGGATGAGTATAATCCTAATCAATCCAATGCATAACTGTATGTTCAACATTGTGCATGATCATGAGACAACAGATGCACCATCATGGATATCAGCAACGCTGTCATTGAGCTGCAGTGATGAGTTGGGGTCCCAACTATTATTGGAGTATTCCAATGACCATTCCACTTGTGTAGTAGTGGATATGCATATGGTTGATGGAAGACATCTTATGATGGACGACATCTCCCATTATTATGATGGATCCTTCTTGATGAGAACTTCATGTCTCACTAAGAAGCTATTGCCTACAACTTATTTGGAACCTTATGGGTTCAACTTGGTCATTGATGAGTGGTATTCATGTGGAGATATCCAAGAGGTTTCACTTCAACATCCCATGAAGTGCAAAGATAGTGATCAGATTTGGGAGGATGATATTCTCCATTGGAGGGATACCAAATTGGAGCATGGTAGGAGATGTTATCCTCATGTATTCTAAAGTTTCACTAGGTGACTATTGATTTTCTACAATCAGCTGAAGACAACATTCCTTGACTCATTATCAGTTTTCCTTCCCAAAATCACCATCCTGCTCTAAAAAACTCATGTTTGGGCTTAAAATTCTCATTATCACCATTTTCCCTTACTCAAAGCACCCACTTTCACCTCCAAAAAACCCATTAACCCCCTCACCTCATCAATTTCCCTTATTTTCTTAAAACAATGTAAAAAACTCCTTTTTTTACATTGTTTTTAATCAAGAATTTAAACCTTTCGAGACCCATATTTTATATTAAAACTCTGTTTTAATAAATAAAATCTGACCTTTATGTTTTACCCCACCCCTTTATAAATCTTAAAGCCCACTGCTTTAATGTTTTTAACCCCCGCTCTTTGTTAAAAACCTCATTTAAAACCCTCCCCCCTCTTATTATAAAAAAGCATTTTTGCTTCTTTTTATTAAGCCCCACCCGCATAAAAATTAACCCTCGTGGCCATATAGCCTTCACCCTACCCTCAAAATAAGTGCCTCCGCTTGTTTAATAAACATGGGCCACACCATCCAACTTTCCCATCACTCCATATCCCTCGATCGCCATAGATATATCTCCCCTGAGATGCGACGACCGAAAACGCATATCGCACCGATTCCTGCGTGGGGGTTAGCAACCCAATTCCATGTGAAATGGGCAGTTTCACAAATCATACCCTCCGCCACATGTCACCCACCGATTGGAATCACATCCGTCGGCCCAAAACCACTTACCACTCCTCATCCCATGTGAAAACCACCTCCCTCGCTTGCGAAAAACACTTTTCTTCCTCCCTCCAAATCCTAATACCACCATCCGATTCAAACTTTCCAGAGTCCTGTGGCTCTATGATAAAGCCTCGATCCACCATTGCCACCTCTGCAAACACTCAGACAGCCCGAAAACCCCAAATAAACGTAGAAAATCCCCTCAATGCAAGTTTAAGCTAACAATTTGTTTTTATTGTGCAAGTATCATGGCAGGAATGCTAGAAATGCATTCCAAGGGTCCAAAATGGTTTGAATAAGAGTTCTGGGTGACGATCCAGAGATCTTGTTTCATTAAAAGGATTGGAGGCTTGAAATAAAAAATAATCACCAATGAATCATGATCACTGGCGGGTATTCAAGCGCTCCAACAAACAAAAAATCCCCCCCCCCCCCCCTCTGCAACAAATTACAGACAGAGGCACAATGAAAAGGAGAAGACAGTCAAAGGGCTGTGATAGTGAAGATCAAAGGATTAGAGATCAAATCAAGGATTAAAGGACTAATTGAAAGGGTTAGTCACAAATCAGAGATAAAGGCATAATTAAAAGGAAAGGCAGTAAAGTAGATAGTACAGGATAAATCAAGTTAAAGGATAAAATAAAGATAGATCAACACAGAAGCAGGTTCGAATGACTAAACCAAAAGTAATTACTTCTTCAAAGGAGCACATCTGGACACCTACAACATGTTTTATTTTTTATAAATACATCAGCAGTTATTACAACAATCAGAGATATTTCTCAACCACACAAGAGTTATTATAAAATTTATTGAGAAAGCCTTAAAGTTAAATATTTCCAAAAGTTAGCTCAACAGTTAAATTAAGAGTTATTATTACAATGAGTTAGTCTCAGACATTTTTTCCTTGGGCCTTACATGGTCTCAAAGGTCAAAAAATCATTAACTCTGTAATAAAAACACATCTGAAACCCTAGCTTAGGATCACCTCCTCATTTTGCAGATAAATACTGCATGTATTCTTCATTTTTAGTGTTGGTTGGTTGGTTAGTTGGCTGATTGCTGGTTGCTGAGCTAGTTGAAGATTGCTAGGCTGGATTTGAGGAAGCTATGAGTTGCAGAGATCTATTGTACTGGAGTAATGTAACTATTTTGAACATCACTAATACAAGCATGTTCACATGATTCTTGAGCTATGTTAATGGTGATGTTTTCCTTCTTTGTGAAAATTTTCCTTTTGTTTTCCATTCTGTCCATTATTTCTTTGATAAAAGAACATAAATTTTAGATTAGGATATGTTGTCTTACCACCCTACTTCTATCTACATTCTTTATCTCAATGTTTTCTTCTGCAAGGTCTCATTGGATAATTCTTAATTGCTCTCTGGTTCCACCTAGCTTGTTGACTTGGAAATGATTTAATAGAGTCAAGCCAAATAAGTCTATGGTATGACCTGTCCTTTGGTGTAGCTTAAAATATTGTTTTTAGGGCCTTTCTTTGAAGTTTACTTAGTATATTCCAGCCAAAGAAGTCTATGGTATGCCCTGTCCTTTGGTTAATCTTGAACTGTTGCTTTGAAGGTCTTTAGAGTGTTTGGTTAAAGAAGACAAGTCTATCTTGCTCTTTAGTTGCACTCACTATTATCTTAAATGTTTTCTTTGTCTGAAAGTAATCCTAGGATTGTTGGATTGTTGTCTTAAAGGTTTTCTTATTAAATTCTAGCCAAAGAAGTCTATGGTACACCCTGTCCTTTGGTTTGTCTCAAACAGTTACCTCAAAGTCTTTTCTTGTTCAAGTAGAGTTAAAGGATTATTAATTTCCCTTTAGTTTTACTGTTTTCACAACTTACTGTTATTTCATATTCCATCTAATCTAAGAGATCCACTTGATATAGTTAGCTTGCCCTATGAAAACCCTTGCAGAGTTGATGAAAAATTAAATCCTTTTATGACTCCATAACCCAATGGATTAATGTTTCTCATGGTCTATTTATTCAACTGAAACAATTCATCAAATAATCACACCATTAGTCTATCTATTAACCAATCCAATCAATCAAAATGAACAAGTCCTCAGAACTTCATAACTAGCCTAAAATCAAAGCAGAAGCATAAATGCATATCATTTATAAACACTTATATAGAGAGAGCCCTCTCTGAGTCTAGGAAGGCTAGGTCCATGGACTCCAAAGTGGTTTGATGTGGTTCCCTGTAGAGTTTGTTCTTTCCAAACTTGCAAATCATGGGGAGCCAACATAGTGGCGACCATACTGGGGATACTGAGTATAACACAACTTAATATCACCACAAGAACTCAGATAACCTCATTTTAACTTAGATGAATCAAGTGTTAGCCAAGAATGGTACTTGGTTGTTGATGGTGGACAACAACCAGCCATAAAACAACTAAAATTCCTCCACTTGGTGACTCCACTGGTTTTCAGTAAGCTTGCCAACTCCACCAAGAAAATCATTCTGTCATTAAACATAAAAAAACCCAAGCAAGAATACTTTTGTGGATTAATTATCTCTTTTATAGATTGGTTTGTGTCTTAAGACTGTTATAAACTCTAAACATTTCTAATTTTTAGGTCCAAATTTCTGGCTTTTAGAAGAATTTGTACCAAATCTAATCCTGACCCAAATCCTCCTGCAATAGTTGACAATCCTAAAAGCATCCTTAAGAAGTCTCCTAGATCTAAAAATCCAACTGTTAGCAGATTTATCCACAAAGCAAGTTCCCTACCTGAAAATCTTAAAGACTTGTAGAATATCCTATCTGACTCACCCCTAGAACAAAGCTTGTCTAGGACTAGATCCCATAATTGGATAACTCAGACAGTTTTAGAACCCTCCACCCTACAACAGAATTATGTTGTACTAACCTCATCCCCCACTGCTCACCTTCCTCCATTTAACCCTGTACCTCCTTTTGTCAATCCTCCACTTGTTAACCCTCCATTGTTTCCCCAACCACCGATCATGGCAACATGGTATGCTCCACTAGTTCTACCATTGCCTTTATTTGTTCTACCACAGGACTACCAGTCCAAGATTCCATTATATGATGCAAGTAGTTCTACTACTGCTCAAAAACACGTGGACAAAATGAATGACTACTTTGACAGACAATAATTAGATGATGAATCTGTTAAACTTAGAATGTTTGCTCAAAGCTTAGGGGAGAAGCAAGAAAATGGTTTAAAAGATTAACCCCTAATAGCATAAATGACCTCCCTGCTTTTCATCAATTATTATTAAACAAATGGGAAGTTAAGAAAACCCCTCTCCAAATATTATCAGAGTATGAAAACATTAAGAGAGATGTTGGGGAGGGTGTCAGGGAATATTGCACTAGGTTCAATAGTGTATACAATGCTCCACCTACACACATGAAACCTCCACAAGGTCTAGCTCTAATTAAATTCCCTGATGGTTTTTATCCAGAGATGGCTTATCAATTAAGAGAAAGAGAACCCCTCACATTAGAAGACATGCAAAGTGGAGCAGTAAGTGTAGAAGCCAATCTGATTGCCAAAAGAGATAGAATGAAGAATGAAAAAAGAGTCACATATAGGGAAGAAGTTGTAGCCTCCACATATGATACAAATATTGATAACTTAGTAAAAACCATGGAAAGGATGATGGAGAGGATGAATGTAAATGAGAGAGATTACCCTAGATAAAACCAAACAACTCCTCAAAACAGAAATAAAAATCAGAATCAAAACCAAAACATTAGGAGAAACCCCCCTCAAATAAGACAAAGAGGTCCTGATCAGCAAATTAGGCCTCCTTTCTAGGAAAAATATGCTGATGAAGATGAGGGGATAATTGAAGAAACAAAGGAAAACCATATCAATTTAATGGGAGTGAATAATGAGGATATTGTTTTCCTCACTGAGGAAGAACAAGGCATATTTGCACCAAATGAGGAAGAAAGCCTAGAATATGAAGATTATAAACAAGGCTTTGAAAATGCCATCATGGAAGATCATATACAATATTGCCTCAGAATCAAGAAAATCCAAAATGATCTCAAAATAAAGACCTCTAAAATTTCTGTTAGGAAGAGCCTTGAAAACATTCCTAAAAAGACAACAAAAATTCTGAACATAGTGGCTGAAATTTCTGATAAAAATAGAAACAAAAATAGCCAACCTAGTGGCAAGTGTAGTGGTGACCAAAGAAGCACTAGAAATACAGTTAGTGCCCCTAACAAAATTGCTTTAACTGAGATTCCAAATAAAAACCAGCAAGCTGAAATTGTTGTGAAGACAGTGTCTGAAAAATTTGATTTCAACATTTTAAAAAATCAGACACCTTTCAGTATAGAGAATCAAATTGCTAAGATTAAAATATCTATTCCTCTTACTAGATTAGTCACTCAAGATGTATATATCTCCCAACTTTTGAAAGCTTTAAACATAGGAGAAAATGTTGATTCTGTCAATTTAAATGATGAAAAACCTGAATTTCTATTTGGACCAGAAGTGGAAGGTAAATTTCAAGAGGGAGGTGTTCCTCCATTTTATATCAGTTTAAACATCCATGATAAAATTATCCATAATTTCATGTTAGACTCAGGAGCTTCACACAACCTCATGCCAAAAGTAGTAATGAAAAGAATATGCCTTGAGATAACTAGACCATACAAAGATTTATACTCTTTTGATTCCAGTAGAGTTAAATGTCTAGGCCTAATCAAATATATCTTTGTTAATCTAGCACAAATACCGGCCAAGAGCCTAGTAATGGACATTGTAGTGGCTGATATTCCTCTTAAATATGGCATGCTCCTTTCAAGATCATGGGGAGCTAAACTACAAGGCACCCTCCAAATGGACATGACCTATGCTACCATCCATGTTTTCAGTCAACCAAGAAGACTATATAGGGGAACTCACATGAAATACATGGTTAGCAATCAATAAAAGCCAGACAAATCCCCTCTTTATTCCATCCACACTGACCTTGATTCATTTATCCTTTACAATGATGAAAATGTCAATGAACAAGTAGCAGAAAATGAGAAAATAATTGTAGGAGAAGAAGAAAGGGAGGAAGAACAGTTAAAACAAGTGGCCCAAATAGAATATAACAAAAAACATAGTGAAGACCACAAAGAACAAAACAGTGACAAGCATAGTGGTAGCCCCAAAAACCAAAATAATGATAAATCTAAAATTGAACCCCTTTGGAGTATGAGTTTTGATGGTTCTTGTGGCAAAACTGGTTCAGGAGCAGGTATATGAGTGCATAATACATAGAACAATCATGGAGAAGGTCACTCATACAAACTAAACTTTCAATGCACAAATAACATAGCTGAATATGAGGCACTCCTCCTAGGCCTGCAATTACTGAAGAAATTAGGAGCTAAGAGCATAATTTTCCATGGAGATTCAGAGCTAGTTATTAGGAAGATTAAGGGAGAATACACATCTAAGCATCCTAGATTAAAAGCATATAGGGATGATGACCTTGACCTCTTAAAGACCTTCCAAGAATATGACCTTACCTTTGTCCCAAGAAATCAGAACATACTTGCAAATGGTCTAGCTTTTACAGCCAATACATGTCAAAAACCTTATTATAACAAGCAATACACAGTGCAAGTCAAATATAGACCAGCAGTCCCAGATAACATAAAATATTGGTAAGTTTTTGAAGGAGATAAACATATAGAAGATTTCTTGCAGTCCAGAATTGGTTTGAAGTGCCAAATTCAGACTCAGGTTATGAAGAAGACTGCTCTGCTGAGGAACAATCTTACAAAGAAGAACATCTTGATAATGCTGATGTAAATCTGTTAACCAAAGAACACCCACATAAAACATAACTGTGCACTAGTTCAGAAAAAGAAGTCTTTGAAGTGTTGTAGTCCAATAATGATAACTTGCCAAAGGGACTGGTTCCTCTAGAAGAGTTGTTTGATTTTAATGATGTTGCTAGGAAGCCAAAGATGGAACCCACTGAAGCTGAAATAGAAGGGTGCAATATAGGCATGAATAAGAACCCAAAATGATAAAACTGTCCAAAACACTGCCAACTCATATAAAATAAAAATATCTTGAGCTTTTAAAAGAGTTTACTGATGTGTTTGCCTAGAGCTATGAAGATTTAAAGTCATATGATACAGAGATAATCCAGCATAAGATCCCTCTCAAAGAAAACCAGAAGCCCTTTAAACATAAACTGCGCAGAATAAACCCTGTGCAACTACCTCTGGTTGAGAAAGAAATTAAGAAAATGTATGATGCTGGAATAATAGTCCCTCTGAGATATTCAGAATGGGTTTCAAATCTCGTATCAGTGAGGAAGAAAATAGGAGAAATTAGACTATGCATAGAATTCAGAAATTTAAACAAAGTCTCCTTAAAAGACAACTGCCCTTTACCAAAAATGGATCACATTTTACAAAGGGTAGTAGGCTCTAAAAGAATATCTTTGCTAGATGGCTTTTCAAGATACAATCAGGTGCTGGTACACCCAGATGATCAACACAAGACATCTTTCACTACACCTTGGGGCACCTTCATGTATGTTAAAATGCCTTATGGGTTAATGAATGCTGAGACCACCTTTCAAAAAGCCATGGATATTGCTTTCTCAGAAGAAATAGGTTACTTCATTGTGATATACCTTTATGACATCACAGTCTACTCGAAAACTGATGAAGAAAAGGGATCAAGATTGACCCAAGAAGGATTGAAGGAATATTGCAAATCAACCATCCAAGAAATATCAAAGAGCTGCAATCTTTCATGGGAAAGATTAATTTCTTAAAAAGGTTCATACCAAACCTTGCAGAACTCCTAAGAAACATCACAAACATGCCGAAAAGAGAAATAGGAGTCAAATGGACCTTAGAAGTAAAGAAATCCTTTGAACTAGTAAAACAAGCACTTACCCAAACACCAGTTCTGATCAACCCTAATTTTACCAAATATTTCTTCATATTTTCCTTTGCTTCAGAACATACAGTTGTTGTTGTCCTACTGCAGAAAAACATAAAAGGACAAGAGAAGCCCATAGCATTTTTCAGCAAGGCATTAAGAGATGCACCTCTGAAATACAACATAATGGAAAAACAAGATTTTGCCTTAATCAAGGCATTAAAATATTTTAGAGTTTATATTTTAGACTCACACATCATTGCATTTGTGCCTCACTCAGTGGTAAAAGACATACTCACACAAGACCCTGATTGCAAAAGATGTAAGTGGATTGCTGTTATATTAGAATATGATCTGGAAGTCAGGCCCACTAAAATGATTAAAAGACAAGGACTGGCTAAACTCATGGCTGAAATAAACTTTCAAGCACTGGACATAAATATGATTAATGCATTAGATGAACAAGAGGAGTTGGAAACTCCACCTATTGAAGAATCATTTCTAAATTCATCTTGTTATGCTGATATATTATATGTCCTTTTTAATCTTAGTGTTCCTCCTAGTTTGTCCAAAAAAAAAGGCTAGATTCTTAAAGTTAAAGGTTGTAAACTTCTGCATTTTAGATAAAATTTTATATTGGAAAAGTGCTAGTGGTATATTGCTTAAATTTTTTCCTGAGGATGATGCAGATAAGATCAAGCATGAGTTTCATGAAGGAGAATGTGGAGGCCACCTCTATTGGAAAACCACTGTCAATAAAATCCTTAGAGCTGGTTACAATTGGCCCACCCTCTTTCAAGGAATCCATAAAATGGTAATTGCCTACCATAAATGAAAAATATTTGAAGGCAAAAGAAAACTGTTGCCATTACCTTTACGTCCTATTTCTGTTGAATCTCCTTTCCAACAATGGGGCCTTGATTTTATTGGAGAAATCCAAACTGCCTCCTCTGCCCAACACAAATGGATCCTTATTGCAACTGATTATTTTACAAAATGGATAGAGGCCATCCCTTTTAGAACTGCCACAGACTTAGTAATCATCAAATTCATTGAAAACCACATTTTATCTAGATTTGGTTGTCCTAGAAAAATCATCATTGACAATGTTGCTGCTTTTAGATCTAAGAAAATGGTGGATTTTTTCCACAAATATCAGATTTCATTGGGCCATTCTACAGCTTATTACCCTCAAGGTAATGGGTTGGTATAATCCTCAAACAAAATTTTGGTGAACATCATTAAAAAGTTAATGGAAGAGAACAAAAAATCATGGCACAACAAACTAGTACATGCACTATGGGCAGACAGATTAACAAATAAAAAATCAATTGGAATGTCTCCCTATCAGATAGTATATGGAGCAGATGCAATTTTCCCAACAAGCTTGGGAGTACCAGTGATGAAGCTCATCCAAGAAGCACAGTCTGAAGAAAATGATATGCAAAGAAGAATAAACCAGACTGTCTAGTTGCAGCAAACTAGAGAAGAAGTATATAACAGAACACAGCAAGTGCAGGAAAACATAAAGAAGCTTTTTGACAAAATAACCAAGGCAAATGATTTCAACATTGGAGACAAAGTGTTGAAGTGGGATTCAAGAAGAGAGGAAAAAGGAAAACATGGAAAATTTTACAATCTATGGAAAGGTCCATACATCATCCATTCAGCAAGAGGTAACAATGCATTTTTCCTTCAAGAAATGGATGGAACAGAATTATTTGGAGGTCCTATCAATGGAAGGATGCTTAAGCATTATTTTTTTTGAAGACCTCAGTTTAAAGCTTTATTCATTGTATATAACACTGCTTAAATGAAAAGATCAGAAAAATACACACAAAAATAGAGAAAATAAGAAAAGAGGGCAGATAAAAGAAAAGGTAAAGCCCCATACCAAAAAAGAATGTTTTTAAAAGTGTGCAAGTCCAAATGCCACTACTTTTGAAAAAGGAAGTCTTGTTCAATCATATAGCCTAATCATTATTGAACAAGTTTTAGGTTTCTGCTGATAAGATAGAAAAATAATGAGGATTTTCCAAACTATATAAAATTGGCTTATCAGTAGATTAGATTAGGAAAAGATATTGGTTCCAAAGTTCAAAATCTGAACAAAAGAGAAAAGAGAGGGATGAATGAAAAATTCCAACTTATAGCCCTCAAGTTTAGTTTTACCTTTTGCAAAAATAAATTATGTGTGTAGCTTGTCCAAAATGTTACAGCTCATGACAAATCAAACTGCTTAATCTTGATTGGGTCATGCTTTCAATTTCCTATTGATCGATTAGAGAATGAAAATCTATCAAACTGTTTAAACTTGACAGATAAGTAGATTAGGTAGAGAATAAAAGAGCTCATCAGTTTAATTTGAGCCTTTGGACGATATAAGGGTAGAAATAGATAGTTTTTCTTTCAAAACAAAAATGATGTCAAGGGTTTGCCAATCTAAATGCACCCTAATGAAGAAAAAATGCTAGGAAATTATGATGGGTAGATAGAATTGAGTTGAAGCAAGCATTTTTTTCAAATCTTAAAAATCACAGCTTCAAAGAACACCGACAAAACAGTAATTGAAGAATGAGAAATCTGTCAAGTGCAGTCAAGGCATTTATCTACAAAATCCAGAGATTTGAACTCTGAGGTTCTTGGCACCTCCTAAAGGATTTGCCCTCCCCAGCTGGAGCCATTGTTATCCTCCTGTATTCTACATATTCACTAGGTGATTATGGATTTATTACAATAAAATAAAGATAACACTCCTCTCCTATAAGCTATCTTTAGAAATATCACTGCCTTCATTACCTTTATAAAACCTTTTTCACAATATCTTAGTTTGCCTTCTCAAAGTCACCCTGCTACTCCTAAAGACTCATCTTGGGCTTATTTCCCTCATTTTCATCCTTCTTTCCATCCTAAAGCCTCATTTCCTCTTTTTCCCCACTAAAAGCCCTCATCAACTCCCTCCCTTCACCATTTTTCCTTATATGTACTAAAACAATGTAATAAATTTCCTTTTTTACATTGTTTTAGGTTTAAAATTAAGCTTTCGGGACCTGCCTTTTATCTTAAAACTCTATTTTTGTTAAATATAAAACCCAAAAAATTTATAAACCCTCCCCTTTTCCTTATAAATAAATCGTTTCCACTTATTTTATTGCCCCCAGACCCGCATACACCAAACCCCACTGTGCTCCATTAAAACCCCGCCATTTGTCTACGTGGGCCCCATATTTTGACTTGCCCACCACTCCAGATCTCCCGACCGCCGTTGATTTCCATCCTCAAGATCCAACGGCCTGCAGTACTTTTCAAAAATATATTTGCGCAGGGGTTAAACAAACCCTAGCGATGCGAAATTGGTGGTAGCCCTCCACCATGTGTCGCTCATTGAATGAAATCGCATGTAACCGCCCAAAACCACTTACCATCCCTCCCTCCATGCGAAAACCACCTCCTTCATTCGTGAAAACCACTTTTCCTTGTTCACGCCAAATCAATACCACCTCATCTGATTCAAAGGCTCCAAAGCCCTGTGGCTTAATAATAAAGCCCCAATCTGCCATTCACCACCTCTGCAACACTCCAAAAGCCTGAAAAACCCCAAATAAACATAGAAGGAGCCACAAATGCAGCATTTAAGATTGACAAATGGTTGTATTGTGTAAGTTTCATAGCAGAGATGCGAGAAATGAATTTCAAAGGTCCAAAATCATTTTAATGAGTGATATGGGTGACGATCCAAAGATCTCGTATCATTGGAAAGACCGTAGAAATAAAATCAAACATAATCACCAATGAAATCATGATCATTGGTGGTTATTAAAACCCTTCAGCCGTAGAAGAATGCCTCCCTGCACAGTAAATACAAACAGAGATGCAAGGGAAGGAGAAAAATACTTAGGAAACCGTGACAATGAAGATCAGTGGGTTAAAAGTCAAAACTGAGGTAAAGGATGAAGAAGACAAAAGAAAATATTAAAGGGTTTATTATTGAATCAAGGATTAAAGGACAAATCAAAAGAATTAGTCACAAATCAGAGATAAAGGCAGAATTAAAGGAAGAAACAGTAAAGAAGACAATTAAAGGATAAAACCAAGTTTAAAAGCCTAAATCAGAGCTTAAAAGATAAAACAAAGGCAAATCAACACAAAAACAGATCCAAATGACTCAACAATAGGCAATCACTTCTTCAGAGACATATTTTTTCCACCTACAACATGTTTTCTTTTGATAAAGACATCAGCAATTATTGAGACAGTCAGAGATATTTCTCAACTACTCTACAGTTATTACATAATTTATTGAGAAGGACTTAAAGTCAAATACTTCCAAAATTTAGCTCAAACAGTTAATTTAGGAGTTATTATTACAGTGAGTTTGTCTTAGATATTTTTCCTTGGGCCTTGCATGGTCTCAAAGGTAAAAAAAATCATTAACTCTATAATAAATGCACATCTGAAACCCTAGCATAGGATCACCTCCTCATTTTGCAGATAAATATTGCATGTATCATTCATTTTTAGTGTTGGTTGGTTGGTTAGTTGACTGATTTCTATTGTTGAGCTAGTTGATGGATTGCTAGGCTAGATTTGAGAAAGCTTTGAGTTGCAGAGAGATATTGTACTAGAGTAATATAATTGTTTTGAACATCAGTAATACAAGCACGTTTACAAGATTCTTGAGCTATGTTAATGGTGAAGTTTTCCTTCTTTGTCCATGTTTTCCTTCTGTTTTCCATTCTGTCCATTATTTCTCTGATAGAAGAACATAAATTTTAGAGTAGGATATGTTGTTTTGGCACCCTATTTCTGTCTGATTTCTTTATCTAAATGTTTTCCTCTGCAAGGTCTGATTGGAGAATTCTTAATTTCTCTCTGGTTCCACCTAGCTTGTTGTCTTGGAAATGATTTAATAGAGTCAAGCCAAAGAAGTCTATGGTATGCCCCGTCCTTTGGTGTAGCTTGAAATATTGTTTTTAAGGTCTTTATTTGAAGTATACTTAGTAGAGTCCATCCAGGGAAGTCTATGGTATACCCTGTCCTCTGGTATGTCTTAAACTGTTGCTTTGAAGGTCTTTAGAGTGTTTGATTAAGGAAGATAGGTTTAGCTTTCTCTTTAGTTGCACTCATTGTTATCTTAAATGTTTTCTTTGTCTGAAAGTAATTCTAGGATTGCTGGATTGTTGTCTTAAAGGTTTGCCTATTAAAGTCTGGCCAAAGAAGTCTATGGTATGCCCTGTCCTTTGGTTTGCCTCAAACAGTTACCTAAAGGGATTTTATTATTGAAATAGAGTTAAAATATTCTTAGCTGACTTTTAGTTTTGCTGCTTTCACAACTTACAAACATTTCATATTCCATATAATCTAAGAGATCCACTTGATATAGTTAGATTTCCCTATGAAAAACCTTGTAGAGTTGAAGAAAAAATAAATCCTTTTATGACTCCATAGCTCAATGGATTTGTTAAACACCATGTTAAGGCACACACATGGTGTATGAGGAAGATAAACACACACACACAAGAGACTCAACACAATGAAGGATAAGCGTGAGGCTTTCTTATTTTTCCATTATACAAAGATGTACATTTATAGTACAATGGTGTGACTCTTGGTTTCATATTCCAAGGTCACTTGGACTCCATTGTGACTTTTGATATTCCACACCTACCCATGTAGGATTAGGTGTTCCAACATCCCCCCTTAATCCGAAGGGGTATGTGTGAGTCCAAGAAAAGAGTTGTAATACAAATCTGCAAAGTATACATGGCAACACTTGGGCTGAATCAACTCTCTGAAATGTTGGAAAAAGAAGTGGTTTTAGGATGACCACAAACACTGGAACGCAAAACTTGTTGCAGTTCCCGGAACTCTTCCAAAACTGGCAAGAAGCTGAAGGCTTCTGCTAGAGGAATTGTCCCTCATAAAAAAGGGAGACCTTCAACCTAAAAGAAGGGAGGTCTACTACCTATGGTGGTTTTAGGTTGTCCACCAACCAAAGATGATGGTTTTAGGTTATCCACCAACCGAAAATGATGGTTTTAGGTTATCCACCAAACAAAGATGATGGTTTTAGGTTATCCACCAACCGAAAATGATGGTTTTAGGTTATCCACCAACCGAAGGTATGCTCATGGGCATCCGCGTCTCTGGCTACATCTCTGAATCTGGAATGCCGAATTGTGGCTCAGGCTCACTTGAACTGCTGGCTACAACTCTGAACATGGAATGAGAGATTGTGGCTCAGGCTCGCTTGATCTGTCGTCGAAGCTTGTACATGACCACCATTTTCCCCCCTGTCAGGGACAAGGTGAGATGACGGCGAAAACTCAACTGCAAGTTTGCTCAATATGTGTGAACAAGTTCTAACATGTGTTGTAAACATCTTCTTGGCTGCTGATGCCCATTGCCAAGAAGCGATCCATCCAAGATGAATCTTTGTTCTTGCAGGAGGCTTGTGTCTGAAGCATCTGTCTAAAGAATGAGTGTGCCGACCACAGTGCTTGCATGGATGAAGATCAAAACAGTGATCTTTCATATGGCCAACTCGATCACAGTGTTGGCATTTCTCAATCTGTTGTGGAAGTGGAACAGGATCTGGAACAGCTGCAGGTGAACTGTCATACATGAATCCGACACTCTGAAATATGATGGGCTTTGTGTAGTCTGGAATATGAAAGGACACATCCTTGTCATATCCAAGACCAGTTCTGTGCTTGTTGTGGACAAGCTCTTCCCAAGGTCTGATGATGGGCTTAGGAAGTGCAGGCTGAGTGGCTGCATCTGCATGTAAATCTGCTCTAGTACAAGGAATTGAATGGGAATCAACTGGAACTTTATTTTCTTGCTGCTGATGAGAGTCAATCTCAATCTTCTGAACATAAACAGGTTCAGAATGGTGACTCTTTTGCTGAAGTTCTTCTTGCTGAAGCTAAGATTCCAACTGCAAAAATTCAATCTTTTCTTGTGGATCTAGCAAACAACTCTGAATGTTACATAGAGCATCCTTGCTCATTTTTATCATGTCATCAACATTTGAATGAATGAGGTCATTCAACAACACTAATGCCTCATTGATTTTGGCCATTTTCAACAATTTAGGCTAAAAAATGAAAGGGTGTCGGCTACAACCGAAAATGCACCCGTTTACAATGTGATTCAACAAGAAATACAAATGACTCAAAAGAATTTCCAACTATGGAAATCTCAAGTACAAAATCTGCTCCTCAAATGATGGAGGGAAATCAACAATTTTTCAACAGCTCAAGTACTGATTGCAACTATGAATGAAGAGGCAAATTCAATGTCAATATTTCTGCAAAATATGTGCAGCTGAAACACTAGTGCAAGAGGCCTTTAAGGCAGCTGAAATTCTTCTTCAAAGAGCTGTTTTCAATGATGGCAAACTTGTCTTCAAATGTGAAATTCTTCAAAAAATCACCCTTCAAATCAATGCCACAAATCACAAAATGCAAATCTGCAATGTATTCAATCTATCTGCTCCTCATATGCCATTTTCTTCATTATTTCTGCTATTCATATCTCTCTTTTTCTCTCCTCTCTCCCTCTGCTGTTTTTTTTTTTTTTTTTTAATTAATTAAAATTAATTAAAAAAATGGGAATAATTAAAATTGGGGAGAAATATTAAAAATTGGGAGGGGACTATTTAAAAAATTTAAAAAAATGTGAAGGGAGGGATTAATTAAAAAGGGAGGGATTAATTAAAAGAGAGGGGAGGGCTAAATGTTTAATTACAAAGGAAGAGGGAGGCTTTTAATAATAAAATAAAAATAAAATGGAAATGGATCTACGTAAAAAAGAGAGAATTAATTTGAAAAGGGAAGGGGCTTTTTAATAATAGAAAATTAAGATGGGAATATATTATTAAAATATACAAAATGGAAGGTGGGAATTTAAAAAGGGTGGGGATTTTAATGTATTAAAATGGAAAGGGGAATTTAAAAAGGGTGGGGATTTAATGTAATATATATAACATGGTGAGGTGAATTAAATGGGAGGGGCGGAATGAATTATATGGGAGAGCGAATTGAAAAATTTTAAAAATCGAAATTATAAATTGGGACTGCGTGGTGAAAGGGAGGCTGAGTGGGATAGGGAAGCGATGGTGTGAGAGGCGTATGTAGAGTGTGGTGGAACGGGAGTGGCAGGGCGTAGGGAAATAATTTAAAATGGAGGGAAAAATTTTAAAACGCTGGTAAAGCGGGGAGGGAGGGGCGAGAGATTTAGATTGAGGGCGGAGCTTGGGCCAGAGTGCGTAGAGCGTTGTAAGGTGAGGCGAGGGTTAGTGAGAGTTTGGGATTCGTGGGTAGCGTGGAGAAGTAAATGAGGTAGCAGAGGAGCGGGGTTTGGAGCGATAAGGGGACAACAGGGTAGTTGGGTAAAATATGGAGGGGCGTTATTAAAAACGAATTGTGAATGAGGGAAAAGGGAACGACGTTGAGGCTGTTGAAAAATTGTAGTATGAGGGAGGTGCGTGGAGGGCGAGGAGAGGGCCGAGCCCTGTTGACAGTGTTTTATTTTTTTATTATTTATTTATTTATTTTTTTAAAATCAAAACAGCAGAGAGGAGTTTTAGTCTTTGAAACAACAGGCAAATTTTTCTTCTGAATACACAGCAAAATGGACAAAATGTAGAAATGAAGGTAGCAGTGCAAATTTTCCAGCAGCAGAGAATGAGAATGCAGATTTTTCCAGAAGATTTCAGCAGTAAAACCCAGAAATTTTTCCAATAGCCCAGCAGCAGAAGAACCCAGAATTTAGAGAACTCAGAAATCTCAGAAATTTCCAGCAGCTCAAAAATGCAGAGATGAAGAATTTTCCAGCAGAAAAAACTCAGATTTCTTTTGCAATAAAAACCAGAAACTTCTTCTTCTTCAGAAACTCAAATTAAACGCTTTTCAGCAGCTCTTTCAAAATGATGCAGATTTTAATGAGCAGAAATTGCAGAGAAAAATTAGAATGAAAACCTTCATATGCGCTTCTTCAACACCACTGCTGCTCTTGTTCAAAACAAATGCTGGAATGCTGCAAAATGTCTGCTCCTCTTTTCAAAGCAGATTTCTGAATGCTGCAGAAAATCTTTGACTGATGAATGCGGAAAAAGAGAACTGCTGCAGAAATTTCTCTAAAATGCTGCAAAAATGTCAACAATTTTGCAGATATGCACAGGCCATAAACACAAATGGCTCACTGAATTTGGAGCAGGGCCAGCGATTGCCCGCTTTGATACCATGTTAAACACCATGTTAAGGCACACACATGGTGTATGAGGAAGAAATCACACACACACAAGAGACTCCACACAATGAAGGATAAGCGTGAGGCTTTCTTATTTTTCCATTATACATGATGTACATTTATAATACAATGGTGTGACTCTTGGTTTCATATTCCAAGGTAACTTGGACTCCATTGTGACTTTTCGCATTCCACACCTACCCATGTAGGATGTCTCCTTCCATTATTCATCTTGGTACTCCTCCCATGAGGGCTACCATCATCCCAAATCAGATTTCTGCATTTCATGGGATCTTGAAATGCAATCTTCCCGAGGATCAAGTTGAACCTATGAGGACCCAAATAGGTGGTAGGAAAAAACTCCCATCATGATGAGCATGGCTCAAGAGATGTCCAACACAGTCATGAGAGATGTTATCCATCCGAAGATGTCCTCTATCTACTATCTGCTCCTGTGAGAAGGGAAGATCCTCCTCAAACTGTTGAAGAACTTTTCACTCCATGATGTGCTGAAGTGCACCTCCAATGAATTCTTTCCATGAGGTCTTCTCCTCATGCATGGCCTCCCAAAACCAAAGGGGCCTTGGATTTTCTACAAGTAGAAGTTTTTCTTTGAGCAAGGGTGTGCTCATTAAGAAAGGGTCATCTGGAAGGGAGAGAGGGTTTCTCACTTCAAGATGTCTACCATCCATCATTCCACCCTCTATAGCTTCATGAATGAAGCTTACATGTGAATGCTCCAATGAGGAATGGTTCCTCTCTTCTTCCTTACTGCCTTTGCATAGTGCAATGCAACTCTGTTGCTCTAAATCAGTAGCATGCAAAGATGTGGATCTCTTCATACAATGTGCTGAAATGAAAATAGATGAATTTTTAATCATACCTTGGTGAGATGTAGAATCAAGAGCTTCTTCTACAACTATGTAGTCTTCCTTCATTACTGAACATGAAGGCTGCTCTTCCAAGGTTGTGCCAACGCTGGTACAAGTCTCCACCCTTTCAATCTCCTTGAGTTCTTCTTCAATACCCTTCAGGGTCTGGAAAACGAGTAGGGAGATCTGCTCTTCTATCATGGGTGAGGGTAGGAAGTGCATGGGTCTTCCTCTCCTTCTTGAAACCTTCTATAGGTCTCACTACAACTTCCTTCTCCTTGAAACCCTCTAGGAGTCTCGGTGCATCTTCTTTCACTCTTCTGATTTACCTCTTTGGAGTGGCCCTCCTTAGATCTGAACAATAATGAGAGTAACCTCATCCTCTCCATCATTCTGATCTATGTTTCTTCTCTTCTCTTCTCTGATACTGCTGTAAGGTTCCCTTTCAGGAATATCAAAATTCTATTCCAAAGATTGACTGCAGGGGCATTTACTAGATATGTCACCTTTGAAAAAAAGATGATATCCAGAGGCTACCTGGCCATATACAGACTTTGTCTATAGAGCTTGAAATATTCCTCCTTCAGGGAGTCATTACTTTGGCTTGAAGCCACAGGCTGAGCCAAAGATCTTGCTCCGATACCACTGTAATATTCCAAATTAAGGAACAACTATAGATTGGGAATAACCTGAGTTATTACCAATGTGGAGCTACAGCCATATAACTCATGCAGATTTAAAATCACTAAATCTTCAATAAAATAATAAGCAACAACTTTATACATCGTTTTATAGAACAAAAGGTGGGGAAAAGTGATTATTTAGGCCCTAAAACGTATGTATTCAAAGTTCCGCGTAACAATATGAGAAATTGTGGGAGTTTATTTTATATTAGGTCATGAGGGACCTATGCTCCAAATTTCATCTCAAAAAAATAAGTCTAGCTAAGTTAAACAGTTCCTCCTCCTTCAACTAGGCCTAAAAACCCTGATTTCCCATGACTTAATGTATGCAGAAATTTACTGAAGCTTAGAGAGCATATTTTCTAAAGGGTTTGGTGATTTTATGCAGAGATAATAGTATGACAAGTTTAGAATATGATTCAAATATCTTACATTATAAAATACAGATCTACACTTGAAGAAAAAGCCTAAAACCCAGGCTTTATGACACAAGAAGTAGAGAATGAACCAGACAGCGTAATTTTCAAAAAAATGAAGTAGTGTTTCATTAAGTTTCAGATATATAACAGATCAGAGGTCAAAAGGATATATCTAAATGGGATCTATATGCAAAAATTCCTTTTAAGTACATTCCCCTTGGGAATCTCAGCTAAAAGTGAAGGACACTAAATAGATCTGAGATCTACAACATGGATCTGCAGTAAACTTTAGAAATTTCTGAAGAATACATCACACAGCATATCAGATCTGAAATATGACATGGATTGGTTGGCCAATCCACGGATCACCTCGGTGAAGGAAAGAATCCCTTTCACCGGAGATCTCTCCTCCAAACTGCTAGCAAATAAACACTGCAACTCTGCCTATAAAATAATGCAATTGCTGAAGCTAACTACACTGATGAGGTAATGCACACTTTGGCCTCATGCCAAGATAAGGATATGGAGCTCAAAACAGCTATTTCACTCTTACCAACGCTTTAGATGACTTCTCCACTGAAAAGATGCAACAGAACTCTTCAGATCTGAATAAATATTATTCCACTTGCTGTGGATCACATGGACAGCTCAAACCACAATAGGAGCAGCATTGTAGATGTAAGGTGAAGCTTGGCCAAAATACCAGATAATGGATCAATGTAGCATAATCTCCTCCAAGAGACCCTCAAGGAAGGAGAGAGGAATTCCTAAACAGGAAATCCCTCTCTCTCTAGCTAAACAACCAAGAGAGTTTGAGTTGCTCAAGCAATCTCAAAATTGAAATATCATCAACAATCTCTCCTTGATTCTTTCCCTTCCTTATATAAGATTAGGGTTTTCAAAACCCTAAACCACCTTCATCCATTTGTCCCTTTTCACATGGAGGACCTCCTCATAGGAATGCTCTGATCATCTAGGAGGTTCATTGTATCTGGACTGCTTTATGTTTTGGTCCTGTTGACCCGGTAAAATAGCTTGAACCCGTTTCACATAAAAGTGGATTTTATTTAGTAAGCCCTGATTTGACTCTGTTCACATTGGGCATTGATTTATTCTCATGTTTAGGAGTTTTTATTTGTTCTCCTTTACATTTTATTCATAAAACATAAAAATAAAATGACATTGAATATTCCTACTAGCTTGGGCTAGTTAGGAATATTGCATTATACATCAACTAGCTAGGTCATAGGACCTTGGAATAGGTGAGTGGAGAGTTAAATCTCCAAGGCCGCTCAAAAATGTCAAACATAAAAAGTTGATTAATGAGTGAAATCTAATTCAGTAAATTGGACTGGGAAAGCTCTACCTCCTGAGGGTTAAGCATGAGGGATAGTGAATGCAAAGAAGAGAGATACCCCCTCTCCTATTCAATGAATCTTGACCTAAAACCGTTCCGCCCAGCTGCCAATACAAATTGGTGCCCTTAGTTTCCTTTCTTAGGGACCACATAGGTGACTGCGGGGGGGGGGGGGGAATACCCATGGTACCTGAGGCAGATGTTATATCACATTCGTTAGTACTTCTAGAGGGTACGCTTGCAAATATTGGGTACTTGCACTGGCAAAGGTTTTTTTTAGGAGGTCAGCGTAACTATTTCTGTTACCTTCGCTAGTAGGCCTGGGACGTAATTACCCCAGACTATTTTCGGAAGGTCCTCTTATTCGCTTTCTTGTATTTTGGTGTCTGGTCATAATCACCCAGAGTGGAAATACCTGAAGGCTTCTTAATTGCTGTATCTTAAGGACTTTTGATAGAGTGTGCTCTTTGCTCCTAGATTTCGTAGCTTCTTAATTTTTTGAGTCTAATTAATCTCATAATTATTAAAAGTGACTGACTAATCACCTCATTGATCGAGGGGGCTTCATGGGCTTTCTCCTACGAGTTCCAAGCCTTCTTCAAGAAGCCGTAGGAGAAATTCAGTGGATGATTTTCATTGAATAGTTTCGAACACAACGAAGAGTGATCCTTCGTCGGGGTTTTTTGTTTCTGCGGGTGGTCCTAGTACTAGTAGTATTATAGAGAGGAGTACTCCACTCATCTCTAGAGTCTTGTTTCCGGCAGAAGAAGTTGAAGTCAAAGAGGTTCCTCAACCTCCTAGCAGTCCTTCATCTCCTCTTCTTGTCAGTTTTCTAGACATTATTTTGTATGTTGGGACTAAGTCTCAGAGACCAGCTAGCCCCTATCCTCATCCCTTTATTTCGATGGCCATGGCTGGGAACAAAAATTCAGCTATGAGCACTACAAGTGTGCATACTCCTCTTACGATTGAAGGAGGAGGTACTATTTCCATTTCGACAATCACTTCTAGTGCTGCTATGGTTGGATCTACCTCTATTTCGTCTATGAGTGGAAGTACCCAATCATTTGCGTCTCATTCTGGCCCCTTTTCTTTTGGAATGCTCTCTAGTGCGATTCCTTCTATCTCCTTTACCATTTCTTCAGCTATCTCCGCACCTATGCCTTCTATGGCTAGTGGATCAACTTCATTTTAGGGTTTCCCCTTTGGAAGTGGGTATATTCATCATTCAAACCCTTAGGATCCTTTCCTTTCACATCTCAAAATCAAAGATTCAATCCTTTCATTAGAGGTCAAAGCCCTAATGCTTTTTCAGGATGGAACCCTACTTTTACAGGGTTAGGAGCTGGGAGTTAGATTTTCTCTGGTCAGCAAGGGAATGTTCCTTTCCCTTCTGTAGGTACTTCTTAGGGCTTTTATCCATTCGCCAATGCTTGGAACCCTTACCAAAGGGTTTATTCTTCATTTAACACTTCTATTGGAGGGAATATCCCTGTTTATAGAAACCCTACGATGGGAGGGGGTCCTTCTCTAAATGATGGGTCATAAGGTTTCTCTTATGTCTTAGCATTTTCTACGAACAATCTTTGGAAAAATGGTGCCTAAACAAATATAGGAAATTCTTTTCAAAATTTTGGGAATCCTTCCTATGGGGGATGGAATTCTCAGGCTCCTCCGTGCTTACCTTTCTTGGAAAATTTAAACTTTCCAGATCTATTGAAATTGAAAAATGATCCTATTTGGTATAGTCTGGGTTGGCCTATGGTCCCTAATAAAATTCCCTTAGACATTCCAAAGTTTGAAAGGAAGACTGGTTAGGATCCAGTTGACCATGTCACAACTTTCCAGTTATGGTGTTCGTCGAACTCCCTTATCGATGATTCGATTAGGTTGAGGCTATTTCAACATACCCTAACTGAGAAAGCCAAAAAATGGTACATTGAGTTGACAGGGGGAAGTTTTGCTACTTTTGGTGGGTTGGCTACTATGTTTTTGAACCATTTTTAGTTCCCTGTCCATTATGATGCTAGGACTGATCTCTTGGCCAATTTCCAGTAGGACAAATAAACTCACATTTATGATCATATTCAGGAATGGAGGAGAAGGAAGAGGCTTATCAAAGCCCAAATTTTGAATGATTTCCTTCTAGAATGCTTTCTTAAATCTCTGTCGCCAGAAATCTCAAAGGAAGTATCCCTTTCAGGGGTATTTTCTAAGGAACAGACTATCTTTTGGGATCAAAAGTTAGAACTGATCTATTCTTAGTCTGGGGTCCTTAATAGGATTTTTCTAGATGCTCCTCATTCCAATCTATATTTAGCCAAAATGAAGCCAGTTCCTCATGTTAATGGCCTTATCAGTACGATTGATAGTGGTACAAATAACCTGCTAAATCAATTGCAACAGTTGTCTAGACAATATAATCTTTCTCTTCAAGCTACGCCGTTGGTGTCAACCCATTCTCAATCCTTGAATATTAATGTTGTTCAGGCTTCTAACCCCAAAGGAAATCAATAATATGATGAGAAGAAAGGACGAAATAATAATAAAGACAAGGATGGGAAGGGAAATGTGAACAGATCCAACGATCATGTTGGAGAGGGTAAGAGGGAAAATAAGAAGAAGGTTAAGTTTCCATGCAAGTTATGCACTGGAGACCATATTAATCACCTCTGCCCGAAAATTTAGGATGCTCAGTGCTTGTTAGCTCAGTAGGGTTCTTCTAGTTCCCAGGCTGCTTGCAACTACTTGCTGGTGCGAACAAGAATACTGGAAATCCCTCTGGGGGAAACCAGGATGGGGAAAATTCATCAAATGTATGTATGATGAGTGCTCACTTTGATATCGCTACGATATCTCGTGATTATGACGAAGCTGAGTCATCAAAAGCTAAAGGTGCTCCTAATAATGCTGAGCCACTCCATATCAAGAGGCCTACAATTGAGCCTATACGTCGAATGCCGAAAGGGTCTAAAAAGTGTACGACAATTAATCCTAAAGCCAAGGCTACCTAGAGCTACTTGATTGTAGAAGATCTGGCTCAAAGTATTTGTGCCATGTCTACCTTAGAGGTGCTCCAATTGTGCCCTGCACAAAGGAGTGCATTGCTCACTACCATTGGGGTTGTTGATCCAAAAAATTCTCTTATGATCACATTTGACATGTCGAATTTTTAAAAGAGACTTCCTCATCATATGGCTTTTCAGATTAAGTATACATATTTAAAGATCAATATCTTTCTAACAGTAGTCAATGAGGCTGCTTCCACGTGTGTGATGTCTATCTCATGTTGGAAGGCTATTGGATATCCTTTAGTTGTCCCTTCAGCTACACTTCTGACTGTGTTTGATTGTCATTATCACAGGCCAAATGGCATTGTTCTGGATTTACCCATCTATTTTGGGGGTAAAACTATCAATATCGAGGTCGAGATAGTTGATGCAAATTTAGACTACAACTTTCTGCTGGGGAAAAAATAGATTTATGAGATGGATGTTATTGCTTCCTATTTATTTCGCATTTTGTGTTTTCCCCATGAAGGGATGATTGTCATTATTGATCAGATGGATTGTTCTCCTATAGATCCGAATGCATCTGCTGACTCGGTTGTACCTTTGGTGAATGATGCCAAGCAACCTGTTGAGAATTTGGGGGTTGGAATGTATACATCGTTGATGGGTAATTTTGATCTTCTGCCTCCTTCAGTTCATATTCATGCTATCTCATCCTCCAGGGTTCCTACTCGAAGAGATTTATTTCGAACTCATTATTTTTTGGACCCTTGGACCTTACCTTCTGCTACCTCCACATTAGAGGAAGGTCAAGTGGGTGGAATGAAATTTCCTATGTCTGCAACTGATATTTCCTATCAATCTATTGTTGAATCTACAGATTCCATTCCAGTTTCTCTTTCAGCAGAGGAATTGAATAGAGATGTGGCTCCGGCTTGGAATCTTAGTTCATCTTCTGCTCAGGATTGCCTTGATATGACTCTTCCATCTGAAGAGGCCATCCTTGAAGAAATGACTGGTGTGGAAAGACTGTGGGATGATGTGCATTATCGATCCTATTTTCTACCAAATTTGCGAGAAGTTGAAACAAGTTTTTCCAGCCTTCAGTCTTCTGGTCCTGTTCACCCAGTCTTGAACCCCTTAGCACCAGCACAGGTTTTTGTTGAACGGAACATGGCTGTCATTTATGTTACTACCCTGATGAACATATACAGAGATCCAAAAATTATTGAGAATGTCTTCATTGGAGTAGAGTGTTCCCCTAAAGAGATTCAGACTTACATTGATCTCTTTCGAGAATTTCGGGATGTGTTTGCTTGGTCTTATGAGGAAATGCCTGGTATAGATCCATCTATTTTCTAGCATGATATCAAGACTTACGAAAATGCTAAGCCTATATGACAGAAGCTTCATCTGTTAAACCCTAGGAAGGCCATAGCTATCAAGGCCGAGGTTGAGAAGCTGCTAAAGGTGGGTTTCATATACCCCGTTCCTTTAACTAAGTGGGTTTCGAATCTAGTTCCTCTAGACAAGAAACAAGGAACGATACGAGTTTGCATTAATTTCAGGGATTTGAATAAGGCATGTCCAAAAGATAATTGTCCCACACCGTTTATAGATCAGATTATTGATGAGTGTGAGAGGAATGAAATTTTCTCCTTCATGGACGGTTTCTCGAGATATAATCAGATCACTATCCATCCTGAAGATCAGCATAAGACTGCTTTTATTTGCCCCTGGGGTACCTTTCCTTACAAAAATATGCCTTTCGGCCTTAAAAATGATTGGGATACTTTCTAGTAGGCTATGTCCTATGCCTTCCATGACATAAAAAATATTATTGAAGCACATTTGGATGATTTAGCTGCTTGTTCTTGGAATAAAATTGATCATCCTTCACACCTTCGTCAAGTTTTTGAATGGTGTTGTTATTATAAAATTCGGTTGAACCCTAATAAGTGTGTTTTCACCATCGCATCTGGTCGGTTATTGGGTTTCATCCTGTCTATAGAAGGGATTCGGGTATCCCTTCAAGGCTGAGGCAACACTTCAGTTGCCTCCCCCGTCTTCAATTTGTCAGCTTCAAAGTCTACAAGGTAAAGCCAATTTACTATGGAGATTTATCATAAATTATGCCAAGGTAATGAAAGGATTTATGAGGTTATTAAAGAAAGGATTTCCATTCTTCTGAGATGACTTTTCTCAACGCTCGTTCGATACTTTGAAAAATGCATTGACCTCTGCTCCATTACTGAGTCCACCTAATTATAGCAGTTATTTATTTCTATATCTCACTCTAGCATAATCCACCATTGGTATGGTTTTGGTTAAGGAATATGATGCTCTTTGTGAGCATGTTGTTTGCTACCTTAGTCAAGGCTTAGTGGGTCCTAAAATTCGATATTCTCCAATTAAGAAATTAGATTTGGTAGCTATCCATGTTGTCCAGTGGCTCAGGCATTATATCCTTCTTCGTAAAACTTATATTTTGGCAGCAGTTAATCCAATTCAATTTGTTCTCAGTAGGCGAGTGATTGGGGGAAAATAAAATCGATGGATTGTCATTTTACAAGAGTTTGATCTCGAATTTATGTCTTCCAAATCCAACAAATCCAAAAAATCTTTGGTATTTGTGGAGTTGATTTTTGAGCATCCATGTGGAGATGAAATTGTTTATGAAGTGTCATTCCCTGATGAACATATTTCTCTCATTTCTTCATAGGATCCTTGGTATGGAGATCTCATTATTTATCTCTAGACTGTGAAATTTCCCTTATATTTTTTGAAAGATGAGGGTCAAAAGTTGCGTCACTTAGCTAAAAGTTATCTGATTATCGGTGACACTCTATATCATTGCGGGGTCGATTCGATCCTTAGACGTTTCTTGAATCTCAAAGAAGCTGAGGTTTTGCTCAAATATTACCATAGTGGAGCTTGTGGTGGTCATTTATATGGGCTTGCTACTGCCCAAAAGATATTGCGTGCATGATACTTTTGGCCGTCGATTTTCAAGGATTGTGTGGAGGCAGTAAAAAAGTGTCATCCTTGTCAAGTCTATACTCTGAAGATGCGTGCTCATCTAGCTCTGCTCTTTCATGTTGTCACTATCAGTCCATTCACAAAGTGGGGTATTGATTATACTACTTGTAACCCACCCTCGGCAAAGAGTAATAAGTACATTATCGTAGCAGTCGAATACTTTATGAAGTAGGCTGAGGCTATGCCTAATTTTGCGAATGATGGTGAGACAACAACCCTTTTTCTATTAAACTAAGTCATTTATTGCTTTGGTATCCCCAAAGAGATTGTCACTGACCATGAAAGTCATTTTAAGAATAGTATGATGGCTGAATTGGCTCACAAATTGGGTTTTTAGCAGGAGCATTCATCTCCGTATTGTCCTCGGGCCAATGGGTAGGTTGAAGCAAAAAAAAATTCCTTGAAGACTATCCTTCAATGGGAAATTGATAAAGCTAGATCCAATTGGCATGTCATGTTGTATCCTACACTTTGGGCATACCTGATGTCTCTCAAGACTGCAGTCGGTTTCACTCCGTTCCAACTAGTTTATGGGTTGGAATCTATATTTGCTGTTGAATGCAAAATTCCTTCCCTTAAGCTGGAAGTTGAGATTCTTCCTGACACTTCTAGTCTCTAAGAACGCCTTGTCCATCTAGAACATCTCGATGATCAGTGTCGAGATGCAACTACGATGAATGAGGCTCATAAGAAACGAGTGAAGGTTCAATATGATAAAGTGGTCAAACCTAGGGTTTTCTATGAAGGTGACCTTGTCTTGGTTTATGCCCAAGAAAAGGATGCATTTGGGGCAAGAAATTTCAAATCCATGTGGTATGGGCCTTTCATTTTTAAAAATTTCATGGAAAAGGGATCTTATGCCTTGGTTTATTTCGATGGAAATGAGTTGGCTGAGCCCAGAAATGGGCTCTATATGAAGAAGTATTATGCCTAGGCTTCAGCCTAACATTTTCTTTGTTGTATATATTGTATTTTTGTACATGAATTTTTATTAATTTTTGATGCAACTTTGATGATATTAATCTTCTTTGGCAAGTGTTTTTGGATGCGATGAGTCATTTTGGCTTTGCCGATGGTGCTAGTAGACATATTCAAAATCTTGCTTCCATGACTTGGGTAATTCACTATTCATCTGGTCAGTTGTTAGTCTCAAGGGGTGTATTATGCATGATATTGCTTCAAACAATGTGGCAGAATACACTGCAGTGGTCAACCTACTCTCAGAGGCAATATCTCTTGGTGTTGATTCTTTAGTAGTTTACTTGGATTCAAAACTAGTGGTTTCACAATTAAATAACACCTGTCGTGTTAGAGACCCATTTTTTTATCGATTATTTTTGAGAGTTTGTTTGTTACAATTTTCATTTAAATATATTACATTCATTCACATTCCTTGATCCGATAATTGGTTATCAGACTCATTAGCTAATCAAGCACTTGATTGGCACATTAATCATTCAATAATTTAAAAATATCAAAACATCATTCATAATTTTACATTTGGAACAATCACATCATATAAAATCTCTATGTATATATATATACATCAGAGTGTGTTCAAAATATAAAAAAATTGGACCATCATGTCCTACAAAATTTGGGCTTATGCCCGATCATGTCTATCATAAAAAAATATTACAGTCATCAGATTAAATATAAAATCTATCCCTGAGGGCCCTGCCCAAGATAATTGTTCTAGAAGAACACAATGGTAGTAACTACACGGTGGAAGAGCCGCACCCAGCCATGTGGTACTCCAACCACTCGTGTCTAGATAGCCTCTGGTAGATCCTCTATGGCTGCCATGGGGAATTGGCGAGTTATACTCTCCAAGTTTCTCTGAATGGCATGGAGGGTTCTCCCCGGGTCTTCAACATCATCCACCTCTCTTCCGCGACGCTTGTGTCTAGGGAAAACCTCAGGTCTCACCGGTCCCATGTCTACATCATGATCATTAAAAAATTTTAAGTCATATTGTCCTATCAATTTTTTTTTTCATTTTCATATAATTTGAAAAATAAAAAAAATCATATAATCAAAAAATCATTGTGCAATATTACCAATTGGACCCCATGTTGCACTGGGTGGAAGAACCAAATCTGGATATGCTCTAAAATCCATCCTAGCATAGGGATAATCCTCTACTGAGATGACCTACTCTCCCCACCATTGGAAGAACTCATCATCCCATGTAGTTCGGGGGACTTCACCTCCCCCCAGTCTCTTCATCAAATCTGCCCATCTATCTATCCGCGGATCACGAGGGATACTAATGGTAGAGATGATGTTGGGATGAAGCCTTGGAACTTTCTCAAAAAATAATGTCAAGAGAATGGTACCATATCCAAAATGTTTTGTTTTGGCTTGCCAGATTGAAGTCAATTTTTGTTTTCTTCAGATTTTCCAATAAGGTTATGCACCAATCATAGAGTGTGGTCAAGAAATCCACTGCTAGACTCATGTTGCTTCGTGACGCCTAGTGAAGGGATGTTGATCTTGCTACTCTAGAAATGGTGAAAAGGAGGATTTGCATGTACAAATCTTGTACATATTTGATTGGGATCTGTTTCCCCACCTTCTTTGCACCCTCTACATAGTAAACATGGACATAGTCATCTACATTAAGCCACTTTGTGGGATTTCCCTGCAAATTAACTGGTTCTCCTCTCCGTGAGAGTCCAATTATGAAATATATGTCTTCCAGTTCAATTCTTAATGGCATTTGGTCTATCATGAAACAATCTTCATCTGGATCCCAATAATTCACTAACATCTCAAGTAATCGAGTGTTAGTTTTCACGTTTCGAATTTTGAATTTTTTTAATAAACCACATCCTTGAAGGATATCCAATGATTGCTGATCTTGCATAACCTCATTATCAATGGAATTGTTCTCTCTTTCCCTCCAGTTGATTTTCATCCTAAATCATTTCATCCATTAACCAATTAGAAATCAAATTTTGAATTCCTCTCTGTGCATACACGACTTCATTCAGATACAGTCGCATCTATACGTGAGTTCCTCATGACGAACCGTGTATACAAAAAGGGTTTCAGAAAACATATTCCTTGTAGAAATTTTCTGAATAATGATCAATTATTCACCGAGACTATCCTGATCACATACAATTCAAATTTATATGCAACACATAATCCCTTCCACTCAGATCATCAAACATGCGGAAATAAAATCAAGTGATAGCACATCAATTCATCATACACATTAACACAGTATGTATGGGGAAAGCTTATAGCTGAAAACCCCGCAGCTATTGTGTATATTATAATGGAGAAATCATGTAACAAACTCAATACAATACTCCTCACAAGTACTCAGTACTTTCTCATGAAGTTACACACAAACTAGCTCAGTTTTGAACAGGTTACTGGTTCAAAACTCACCGCCAATTGCCTTGCCTCTATTGCACAATCATGGCCTGTCTATATAGAGATCCAAGGTTCGAATCTCCTTGGCTTGACAGCGCAATCATCATGGGCAATTCCTCCAAGTGTGGTGCAAATCTCATGCACAACTGATGTCGCCATTGATAGCTAACTCCACCCTTTCATCTACCTCTTTCACTGGTCTCCACTGAATTGATTATGCACTGTAGTGAACTAATGTGTTCTTGAGTTGAATAATGAGTTACTAATTAATGAATTAAATAATATTTAATTCAATCCACTCATAACTAGTTGATTAGCTAGTTAAACTAATCTCAACCAGTTCAACTAAAATAAACAGAACACAACTCCACTAGCTGTCTCATTAACTCCACCAAACTTCTGCCACTGAAGTCCTAACTGAAGTCAACCATGCATGATGCCATCAAACCCTTGGGAATAGCTTAATTCCTCTGTCAGATGCATGAGCCACTTCCAAGGCTCGAACTGAAGTGCTCCAAGAGAGTAAACTGAAGTTTATAGTCTAAATATTATTAAGGGTAAATAATATTTGACTTCCCTATTTTAAGGAGAGGCAGTCTAAAAATAGACATCGACCTATAGGTCCAAAAAATAGAGTCCCATCTATTTTTACCAACATGACCAATGCTCCAAGAATCTCATACTGTAATCCCTGGACCATGCTCCATATGTCTAAAAATAGACATAGTCTAAAAATAGATTTTGCGCCAGAATTTGCCTGCGGGCCCACTTAGTGAAGGCGACTTCATTTCACTAAGCTCCATCATCTTGCTGCATTTTCAACACTCCCTCTCAGCAAGATATGGATTATCTGCAACCCCTATCCTGCCTCTGTGGAATTCGAACTTGCTCCTGGTGAGCGCCTTCGTCAGGATGTCGGCATCCTGATCCTCCGTGGGAACATATGAAAGCATCATGATTCTCCGCCGAACACAATCTCTGATATGATGGTACCTGATGTCGATGTGTTTGGACCTATCATGAAATACTGGATTAGCCGAGAGTTTAATGCAACTCTGGTTATCACAGTAGATCACTAGGCTCCAAATGCAACATGAACAATCCTGCGAGGATCTTCCTCATCCAAATAGCCTCGCATGCAGCCAAGCTAGCTGCCATGTACTCGGCCTCTGCTGAACTGAGTGCCACGGATCTCTGCTTCCTGCTGTACCAGGAAACTGCTGTCGACCCAATGCTGAAAACTCCTCTAGAAGTGCTCTTCCGGTCCGTTGGACTCCTTGCCCAATCTGCATCAGTGAAGCCAGAAAGCTTCGCTCCATCCTCCTGTCTGTACCATAGACCATATCCCGATGTGCCTCTGATATAGCGCAATACATGCTTTCTTGCCTTCCAAAAGAGCTTGGTAGGCTTAACCATAGCTTGCGAAAGCTGGTTAACTGCATAGCATATATCGGGTCGTGTATTGACCAGATACATAAGCGACCCCACCAACTGTCGATAGACAGTGGCATCCACTACCTTCGCTAAAGTAGCATCCTCCTTCCTCCAACCACCAGGAAGAGGAGTGTCAACAGGCTTGCAGCCTTGCATGTTGAACCTCTCCAGAATCTCCCGGGCATACTTGCCCTGAGAAACAAACAGTCCTCCGCTGCGCTGCCAAATCTCCAATCCCAGGAAATAATGAAGGATGCCCAAGTCCTTCATCTCAAACTCTCGTGCAAGATACTCCTTGCATGAAAGTATCAACTGCTCATCGCCAGTCAAAATCAGATCATCTACATACAGTACGATGATCAACAGCTTCCCCTCCACCACAATCTGGTACAGGTTTGGATCCGCCTCACTCTTGGAGAATCCAAGCCCGGTGAAGTAGCTGTCTATGTGAGTGTACCAAGCACGAGGTTCTTGCTTCAGACCGTACAGTGCTCTCTTGAGTCGGCACACATGCGACTCACTGCTGAAGATCTCAAAACCTTCAGGCTGCTCTATGTACACCTCCTCCTCAATAACTCCATTGAGGAATGCAGTCTTCACATCCATCTGATGAATGTGCCACCCCATCTGCGCTGAGAGAGCAAGGATCGTCCGTATGGAAGAGTACCTTGCGACAGGCGCAAAAGTCTCCTCATAATCGATCCCCTCGATCTGTGAAAAGCCATGGGTGACAAATCTCGCCTTGTACTTCTCCACACTCCCGTCAGCTGCCTGCTTCACTTTGTAGATCCATCGTGAACCCACCACTGATTTTCCCACCGGTCTTTGGACAATCTCCCATGCACTGTTTCTGACGATCGAATCATATTCTTCGATCATGGCATCAACCCATGCAGGTTCCTCCACAGCTTCCTCAAAAGAGGATGGCTCCGTCATGACACATTGACTCACAAGAGCCATGTATACAGTGTACTGATCTGGTGACTGCCTCTGTCTGCGCTGTGCTGTAGATGGTCCTACAACCTTCTCTGCATCCCGAGCCAGTCGCTCAGCTTCTGTAGTGCGCATGCGCCCTCTGATGGTTGGCGCTGCATGGGTGGTTTCTTCCACCTCCTGAACCTCCTCTTGTGGCTGATCCACATCCGTAAGCTCCTCCTTAGGAACTAACAACTCCTCATCTGCATGCAAGTGTAGCTCCCTCTCAAGCGAACACTGCATGGCTTTCTCCTCCTGAAATTTTATATCCCGTCGCACAACAGTCTTGCGACTGTCTGGCACATACACTCGATAGTTATGAGGTGTATCAGTGTACCCCACAAATATTCCAACTTCAGCAGTTGGATCCGGCTTCCTTCTTGCATCCTTCGTCACATGCATGTAGACAGGAGATCCGAAAATCCGCAAATGGGAAATATCAGGCCTCTTGCCAGAATAAGCCTCCTCAGGTGTACTCATGCCAAGAACCTTGTGAGGACAACGGTTCTGCACATACACTGCTGTATTGCATGCCTCAGCCCACAAGTGAAGGGGTAGGCCCTGATCATGCAACATCGCCGTGCAGCACCCACGATCGTTCTGTTCTTCCGCTCAGCCACCCCGTTCTGCTGTGGGTTATGGGGTGCGATGAGCTCTCTCCGAATCCCTTCTGCGCTGCAGAACTCCTTGAATTCAGCCGAGATGAATTCACCACCGTTATCACTCCTTAGAGCAATCACCTTCTTCCCCGACTCCTTCTCGACGAGTGCTTTAAACTCACAGAACTTTGCGAATGTATCGCTCTTCTTCGACATGAAGAAGATCCAGCACTTTCGAGAGAAATCATCAACAAAGATCACATAATACCTGTGCTTTGCTGTCGAAGCAACTGAGAAAGGACCACACACGTATGTGTGAACTCTCTCAAGGATCGTCGTGGCGCGACTATCCTTCTCGTGAAAGGTGGCTTTCACATACTTCCCCAAGGTACACCCCTTGCACTGATCTGACTGCGCAAGAGTGCCCTTAGGAAGCCCAGTAGAAATCTGTTGCGGGATCTTCAAAGCTCCATGGTGAAGGTGGCCCAATCTCCTGTGCCACAGTTCGCCCTCATCATCCCGGCTCACCACTTCTCCCGCCTTGCATGCCATTGCTACGTAGCCATCTACCTGCAACTGATAAAGGTTCTTGGTTCGAACCCCTATCTTCCGGGTCTCTCCAGTAGTCTTACTGCGCAGGAAGGCTTTTCCTTCGCTGAAGACCACATCATACCCCTTATCCTCCAACATCGCCATAGAGATCAAGTTCTTCTTCAATCCAGGTACATGCATGACATCCTTCAATACAAAGGGTTTACCAGACTCCCTCTGAAAGGATATGGTACCGATACGAGTCGCACTGTATCTACCATCATCGCCCATCTCGATGTGCACACCCAAATCTTTGTCCTCCAGATCTGAGAACAAATCCCGATCTCCCGTCATATGAAATGACGCACCGCTGTCCAAGAACCACACCGATTCCATCACACTTGAAACCAAGCATGCGATCGGTGAAAAGTCAAGCTCGAACTGTGAAGCCAAAGCTTCTCCATCTGCAGATCTTCCCGCTTGCTTGTTCTTCTTCTTCTTTGGACAATTGGTAGCATAATGTCCGTGATCATGGCAGTGAAAACACTTCACTTTCGCCATATCCTGCTTCTTGCCCTTTGCACCAGAATGAGAGGTTTTCTTACCCTTCCCTTTCTTTTCTTTGGCCACCAAAGCGCAATTTTCTTCATCAGCTCCCTTTGATGAAGATCCATCACGAGTAGTCCTCCTTATCTCCTCCTACATGAGATCCGCCCAAAGGCGCACCCATCCCGGCAGCTTCTCCCGACCATTGACACTATCTTGATATGAGTGCCAAGCCTTCGGAAGACCAAGGAGAGCCAGGTCGACCATGTCCTCGTCTTCGATAGTCACCCCCACACTTCCCAGCTCATCTCTGCATTGAGTGAACTTCGTGAGGTATTTGGCGATACTGTCGCCTTTCTCCATCTTGATGTTCCTGAGCTTATCTTTGAGCGCCAGCTTCCTTTGGTCGCTCTTACTCTGGAATAGATCCGTCAAAGCTTTCCGCATTAAATATGGAGAAGCCTTTCCATGCAGGCTGGATACAATATGATCCTTGACGCCCTCCAATAGGATCCTTCGACATTTCGCCATCTTCTTTTGCCATGCTTCGACTTCAGCAGGATCAGTGGGCTTTTGGACATCCGTATCTACGAACTCCTTCAAACCATTATCTTCTAATACTTCCTCCATGCGATCCTTCCATGCAACATAATTCGAACTGCCTTTAAGAGCATATTCGAGTCACAAACCGTTGAAAGACATTTTCAACACTGGCACCAAGAAAACAAAATTGCTGCAAAATTTCGAATTCCACCTCAAAGCTCAACCGCTCTAGATCTGTGAGAAAAAATTATTTCTAGCACAGAGATTGACTGCAAGGGGCGTTTACCAGACCTTTCACTTTCCGAAGAAAGATGAATTCGGAGGCTACCTGGCCTGCATGCAGACTTTGTCTACCGAAATAAGTTTGTAATCACTGTGATGATCAATCTCTGCTTCAATAGCTCCGATACCATGTAGAAATTTTCTGAATAATGATAAATTATTCACCGAGACTATCCTGATCACATAAAATTCATCATACACATTAACACAGTATGTATGGGGAAAGCTTATAGCTAAAAACCCCGCAGCTATTGTGTATATTATAATTGAGAAATCATGTAAACATGCGGAAATAAAATCAAGTGATAGCACATCAATTCATCATACACATTAACACAATATGTATGGGGAAAGCTTATAGCTGAAAACCCCGCAGCTATTGTGTATATTATAATGGAGAAATCATGTAACAAACTCAGTACAATACTCCTCACAAGTACTCAGTACTATCTCATGAAGTTACACACAAACTAGCTCAGTTTTGAACAGGTTAATGGTTCAAAACTCACCGCCAATTGCCTTGCCTCTATTGCGCAATCATGGCCTGTCTATATAGAGATCCAAGGTTCGAATCTCCTTGGCTTGACAACGCAATCATCATGGGCAATTCCTCCAAGTGTGGTGCAAATCTCATGCACAACTGATGTCGCCACTGATAGCTAACTCCACCCTTTCATCTACCTCTTTCACCGGTCTCCACTGAACTGATCATGCACTGTAGTGAACTGATGTGTTCTTGAGTTGAATAATGAGTTACTAATTAATGAATTAAATAATATTTAATTCACTCCACTCATAACTAGTTGATTAGCTAGTTAAACTAATCTCAACCAGTTCAACTAAATTAAAACGAACACAACTCCACTAGCTGTCTCATTAACTCCACCAAACTTCTGCCACTGAAGTCCTAACTGAAGTCAACCATGCATGATGCCATCAAACCCTTGGGAATAGCGTAATTCCTCTGTCATATGCATGCGCCACTTCCAAGGCTCGAACTGAAGTGCTCCAAGAGAGTAAACTGAAGTTTATAGTCTAAATATTATTAAGGGTAAATAATATTTGACTTCCCTATTTTAAGGATAGGCAGTCTAAAAATAGACATCGACCTATAGGTCCAAAAAATAGAGTCCCATCTATTTTTACCAAAATGACACATACTCCAAGAATCTCATACTGCAATCCCCGGACCATGCTCCATATGTCTAAAAATAGATTTTGCGCCAGAATTTGCCTGCGGGCCCACTTAGTGAAGGCGACTTCATTTCACTAAGCTCCATCATCTTGCTGCATTTTCAACATTCCTATGGTGAAAAATTCTAAAATTTGATTGAAATGATAGCAAAATTGAAAAAAAAGCTGAGTATGAGGCTTACCTAACTGATTTGGATCGATTCAATGGCCAGCTGCTCCATTTGCAGGAAGAGGGTTTTTTGCTCTAGAGCACTTTCTCAACTTCTTCACAGCACAAATGACCAAAGGTGAGTCCAAAAGGCCTATTTATGCCTATAATTCAAAAAAATATTCACAAATTTTGTTTGTGTCTATTTTTTGAATTTGCTTAAGAATGTTTAACCTTTTTCCTTGTAAATGTTGGGAAACGTTATTTTCAGGGCCATTCTAGTGATTTTGAGATATTTCCAAATTTTGCTTCAAATCCATGACCGTTGACCTATCATGGCACATATTTGATTATGAACAGGCATATAGGTTAGGAATTCACTTTCCATTGCACTTATTCATACTAGCCTCCATTCTGAAAAATTTCCATAGGGTCGAACCCATCATATTATGACTATTTAACCAATTTCACTCGCTGAAGTTTTAAATCATGATATGATGGTCGAACCATCCTTTACATGGGCTTCCTAGTTAGTTCCTCGATAGAATTTGTTGCCCATGATGCAATTTCTGTAGGCTCGAGAGTCCTCTTTAGTCCCGTCATGACTTATGCGATGAAGCTTCATTCTTCTTCTTCGCTATATTTATTCTAGCCATATACCTTAGAGGCTCCCATTTATTGTCGAGTTGTATTGTTGCATTGAATATTGACCACTTTTTTATCTTGGAATTTAGCCGACTTCGTTTGGGCTCATGTTTAAGCCATATTTTTACCATGTCTTTCTTCAAAGTTAACCGTGCAATCACTTAGCCTTCACAATTTGACACCTTTACTCATGGATGGAACATTCCTCTGAGTGTCACTTACCAGTTTTTGCCACGTTGCATTGAGCATAGGATTGTTCCTATCCCAGGAACTAGTGTATCTGTTTACCCATACTCGTTATATCCATTGTACTAAAGGTATGATTTTATTCCTTTTTAGGATTTTAAATATCAAAAAGAAAAAAGAAAAAAAATATTTGAAAAAGAGCGGGAAGGAGACAATAATTCCACATTTGATGGTAGCTAAAGAGTCAGTTGTGTCACCCTTGAGCAAAGCGCAAAAAAACTAAGTCTTTTCTCTATTTGGGATGGTTTTAGATTTTGACTTAGGAGAAGCCATAACCTTGTTATCAAGTCAATACTCCCCCAGTTGGTTATCTCTTCCAATCATATGGAGGTTTTTTTTCTGCCTCCTGCATGACAAACTTATACAAAGTTATCATTTGCTTCCATAGTCAAAATGAGTCATGATTTTTTTCAAGGGAAGTTAACCTGAGACGACCTTTTTGTGGTGTCTATTGACTCATTTTTCAGTCGGCCATCCCGGTTTTTCAGTATCTTGTTCTATCACATTAGCTATTTTGTCCTTTGCTTGTGCTGGTTTGAGAAGGTCTACATTGACTTCTTGCCGGTGGGTTTGTCTCTTGTCAACTTCAACATATTGCTCTGAGAGTAAACCTATAGCCGCAACCTAGCCATATTTAAATCTTTGATAAGTTACCTTGCACTCAACATTTTATCAACATCATGGGTCTTTGACTTAGTGGTTTCCCTTGTGTTAAAATTCAACTTACATTATCACACCTGGGATTCGTGTAGTACCTTGATTTCCATTTGACCCTATTGGTGGATATCTCTCCTCTTTGTCAGATTTAGTTATTGGTTGGTTTAGAGGGTTTCTGTCATGTGCTAGCTACATTTTGGTCATTTCAGAAATGTACTTTGGGTTGGTTACTTCACTTTGATTCGTCCGATTCCTTCTAAATATTGGCCTGCGGGTTACACTAGCATTGGACTGATGTGGGATGCCTTAATACCTTCCTTCCAACAGATATTTTCCCATCAAATCCAACCCATTTATCTAGGAATAAGGTCTAGGGTCATTTTTTCAGTACCTTAGGGTTTGCAGTCATTAGTGGTAGACTCCTTCATTATCGACAGTGAGAATACATCAATTTCTCCTTATTGGTAGATTCTCCCAATTGTTTGACTTCAACTAGTTTATTTGCACTTGTTAGATTGTACTCGGGAACCTTGAAACTCATTATTATTATCGACATGTTGTTTCATGTTTTTTAACGGTATACATAAATGACTGGTAATCAAATGATTTCTCACATGGTCGACCTTTGATCATTTATTCCCATTGTGTAGAATTGTGCCAAGGTGATTGGTGAAGACCTTGGGTTTGCATCAGAATGCTTTGGTTCACTTTGACAGCTCCTTCAGTTTTATGCTAGTGACACCATCCACCCTTATATGTTGCAGTTTCATCACAACAACATCTTATATGTTGGCACCTGAGTTGTGTGTTGTACCATTTGTTCCACCACTTATGATTTGGTACTTGGAGATTCAGTTGTGACTTCAGTGATCAGATATCTTTGCAACATCATTGATTAATCTTTTATATGTGATACTTGGAAATGATTTTGACTTGTACTTCCAGGCACTGATCAGATGATTAACTATGTACTTTACATTTAAGCTATACCTGTATACATATTGGATCCGCTCCATACTTGATATGCAGACATGCTTTTCTTTCACTGAGCATGGGTATGCCTGCCTCAGACATGAGCTATCTTTCTGATTTCTATCACTAATTTTTGGCAGGCTAAAATTTGGTGAAGTCCTCTCTATTCCTCGCAAGGTTATTTCTTATGCACATAATACATTTTTGCCATCATGTACCCCTTATAACCTCATATATTAGGGGGCATCTGTTATAGCATCATTTATCACCTCATACTCTATTTTTTTAAAAATAAACGAAAAAGCGCACCCGCTTTAGTTAAGCCACGTGTTATACTGTAAATATGCCTCAAATATTTTTTGAATCTTTTCAGATCTCATGATAGGTGTCTTATTGCAGTCAGTTAGTTTAAGTCAAGTCGTAATATATGTTGAACCCATGTGTCACCCACATTTATGAACTGAACTGTTACCCCATCTTGCATATCAAACCCAAGTCAGTTATATGTATGCTTAGGTATGTGTTTTTCTGAATGGAAGAGATCATGGTTATTACACTCAACACCATAACCATTTGACTGGTTGCACAACAGTGCTGCCGAAAATTTTGGCCAATTAACAGAAAATACTGCGGAGGTGACTATTAGTCACATATCTGCTTGTCTCGAGACATATGGAGCACTCCATACAGAAAAATGCAACCAACTGAAGGTCATGATGGATTATCACATGCTGCACATCATGGTGAGGAATATTTTCAATGATGAATGATGATTTGCATGGGATGATGAACCAAAGTTTGGTTTTAAAGCCACCTAAAAAGTAGGAACTCTGTCATTCGAAGTTTTAGCTGTTAGAGTTTGAATTGATGAGAGTCATAGTTTGAGAAGGAGTCTGGATTTCAGACAATATTTTCAAAGGTGAATACAAGCTACACTTGTAAGGTAAAACTCTTCCTACTTTTCCACCTATCTGTTGCAAGAGACAGAGTCATTTATTTTCTGAAGATGATTGAAACATGTGGTAAAATAAATCGAATAGAGCCACAAGGTGCAGATCTGGTTGATGCCAATTTGAGGGTAAGAATTTTGTTTATTCAGTTAGAGTGGTATTCTCTATGAACCAGGTTAGGGAGCTCTCACTTAGGAGTAGCCCAAGTGTTTGATAACTCTTTTAATGGATAGGAAGCTATAGTTTATGGCCTTAATTTGCAGGTTTCCGAAG
This sequence comes from Pinus albicaulis, assembly GCA_034641835.2. Classification (NCBI taxonomy): domain Eukaryota; kingdom Viridiplantae; phylum Streptophyta; class Pinopsida; order Pinales; family Pinaceae; genus Pinus; species Pinus albicaulis. The sequence goes on along the minus strand of JAXQQM020085527.1, from coordinate 195,993 downwards.
ACTCCAAGTAGGAGAAAGGTGGTTCAAATGGTAGGTAATTATGGGAGGAGATCTCAATAGCTTCCTCAAAGATGGTTCAAATGGTAGGTCATTATGGGAGGAGATCTTAATAGCTTCCCCAAGTAGGAGAAAGGTGGTTCAAATGGTAGGTAATTATGGGAGGAGATCTCAATAGCTTCCTCAAAGATGCTCACACAGATCCAAATTGGGAAAAAGGCATTCCAAGTATCTATCTTAAGAATGAATGGGAAAAAGCTATCAAGCTTATCAAGATATACCTCACTTGTGAAAGGAGGTATACAATTATGTTCCTCTATCACATGAGGTTTCTTTTTCATATTGCAGGGATGAAGACATTAAATCTACCATTTTTCTTATTGAAAATCCTAACAAAGATGTCAGCAAGGGTTCAGACTCACACTGGTGTTTCTAAGTATAGCTTGTACCATCAAGCTTTAATCAAATTTCTAGTTGAAGAAGAGTTGGGGAAGAGAAACCAGACTTGGGACCACTTTTTATTCTATAGGGAAGGCCAACCTACACCTACACCTCCAGTTTAAAAAAAAAAACCCTCAGCCTCCAAAAATAAGAACAAAAAGAAATGCCAAAATAGAAGACATTCATAAAAAGACCAAAGACAAAAAAGAGAAGGTTTCTGCAGTCAAGTCGGAAAGAAGGTGTAATATTCCTGAATTAGCCTACAACTAATGGGAATATTAAAATTTTGTTTTGTCACATAGATAGGTGAATAAGTGGGTGGGGAGACTCATAAAACTCTTTATTGTGAATAAAACCACTTCTCATGTGAAAGTGGATCATATTTTTAGCTTAATAAAGCACCCTAAGGTGTGGAAATGGGCTAAAACATATTGATTGGGTCAAACTTGACCAAATCTACAACATTTTCATGGAGGAGTGGCCATCAATGAGGCACAATGCAGTTTTAGATGGATATTCCTTGTGTGAAAGAAGTGATCTCATTGGAAGTGGTTTAGGGTTTGCAAGCTCTTGTATTATAAAAGGAAGGGGATGGTAGCATTAGAAGGGGTTGATGATTATCAAATTTTTGAATATATTTTCTGTATAGACATATATCTTTCTCTTGTTGTTTAGCTTAGATTAGATATTGTTTAGCATTGGGTGTTCCTAGTCGGGAATCCCACCTCTTCCCATTGAGTAGCTCTTGGGAGAGTTTGTATTGCATTGTCCACTATTTGGCTTAGGGCCAAGCTACTTATTTCAACTAAATCACAAATCCCAATGAGGTTTTGATTGTTTTTGGAAGCTGCAGCAAGTGGAGATTAGATCTTTCAGGTCTAGTCCATTTCAGTGCTTCTTTTCAGTGGAGGAGGGTTCTAATTCATTGGGAGGACAATATTGAAGAAATTGAGCATCATTTCCATATCTTGGCATGTGGCCAACTACATTTTGATCCCTACAACACAGTATAGATCCAGATTTGCTTTATTCCTGTAGGTGTGTTTGCAGGGTGTTTTAGCACATCATTTGGAGAGTGATTTTCTAGGTGTTGGGGATCTTCCCTTCACTTTGGAGATCTATTGGAGGAGATAATTTTATTCTTTATATCATATCAGATCCTATTTCCAGATCTAAATATTTCCATAGATTTGCAGTCTTAGATCTCAGATCTACATCTTATACTTGGTGTTTTGCTGAAAACCCCAAGGGGGTTCTATTGGGGAGCTTGTATAGTGTATGGATCTGCTATAGATCTAAATTTTTATCCACATAATTTCTCTAGATCTGATGTGTAATATACAGCTATTGCAGAGCCAATAAAATAATTCTTTAAGGCTTTTCTATCTTAATATATGGTTGCAACACCCCATTTTGAGGGATTTCTGTCATTGGAGACTTGTATTTTCTTGTCATGCATCTTATGGGCCACTTTTAACATGTATTTTTCTACTGTAATGACAAATGAAAGGTATCCATATTGGCCTCCTTCTTTATAAAAGATGATCTGCGATATTTTCTTAACATTCTGCATTATATTGCTACATTCCCCATTTGGGAATATTACAGTGGTATCATAGCATCATCTTGGCACGGCCTGTGCTTCCTAAAAAGCCAATATGTCTTCTAAAAAAGGAGAGCCTCTTACTAACAGAGAGAATATGTATCAAAAGAGAAGACACAGAAGATTAGATTATACTGATGTGAAAGAAGACAAGGGTAAAACCCCTTTATCTGGAGGAATGAAAGGGAAGGAGATCTCAAGACTTGTTCTCCAAACTATGCATGAGCTTAAAAGAGAAATCAAGGGAATGATGAGGGAAGAACATGAATATCCCTCAAGAATATTTTCACATGAAGAAATCTCCATTTCTTCATATTATGTGTGTGAGAATTCAGCCACACAATTAGATCTAAGACGTTATACTATGCCTAGATTTACTGCAAGAGAGATGGAGGAAGAAGATGCACCAAAAGAGGAGATTTTGAGTGATTATCTTCAGTAGTATGAATCTCAATCTCGGAGTTTCAAGGAGCACTTGAACTTCCAAGATTTTTTCCAACTCAAGGAGGAAAGAAGACCCAACAAGCACAACAAAAGTAGAAGCGATAGATTCTTTCTGCAAAATTTTGATGGATCCTCCACATGCACATCCAAGGATTGGATAGAACAACTAGACTCATATTTGCATCTACATCAAGTTTCAGAAAAGGAAGCCCTTAGGATAGCAGAGCTGCATTTTAAAGGTAAATCTTATTCTTGGTGGTTATTTGAATCTTTTTCATTAAGAAATTCAAATATATCTACTTATGAAAGATTCACTAAGAGATTAGGGAAGAGTTTTGACGTAAAACAATCTAAAACTTCTTTGATTGAGCTAGCAAAGCTGTTGATATTGCAACAAGATGATGAGCTTAGTGGAAAGGAGTCGCCTTCACTAAGTGGGCCCGTAGGCTATTTTTGGCGCAAAGTCTATTTTTAGACATATGGATCATGTTCTATGAGTTGCAGGATGCTATTTGTGGATGGTTGGTCAAGTCGGAAAAATAGATGGACTTCTATTTTTAGACATATTGGGCGGAATCTATTTTTAGATTGCCAGTCTAAAAATAGATATGTCGAATATTATTAGCTCTTAATAATATTTAGACTCTAAACATTATCTTATTCTCTTGGAGCACTTCAGTTAAGTGCACAGATGTGGCACAGGAGCTGACAGAAGGAATTACGCTATTCCCGAGGGTTATGTGGAGCTATTGCATGGATACTTCAGTTAGAACTCATGTGACAGAGTTTGGTGGAGTTGATTGAGGAAGTTAGTGGAGTTGTATTCAGTTTAACTAATCTAAACATAGTTGAGCTATTTGTATTCAGTTTAACTAATTGATACAATTAGTGAGAGTGGTGTGAATTAATTATTAATTAACTCACTAATTATAAACTCATAAATCAACTAAATAATGCATCAGTTAACTTAAGTGCATGGACAGTTTCAGTGGAGACTAGTGCAGAAATAGGTGAAAGAGCAGGTTAACTATCAGTTGTGACTATACTGTTGCTATTTGCAACACACAGATAGGTGGAGTAGCCCATGAAGATTGCGCAGTTCAAGCCAGGTGGTTTATCTATTTAATGAAGCCATCCCATAGAATTAATTATGTAATAGAGGCTGGCTATCAAGTGGCAAAAGATTGGAGCATGTGTTTTGCTAGATCTAGCTTGATAGTGTGTAGCAATTGAGGGTGTGCATGAGAGCTTGTGAGGAGCTTTTGTACTATGATTGTTACATGATCTCCATGACATATAATATACAAATAGTTGGGGTTTTCAACTTTAAGCTTTCCCATTAAATACTGTGTTCATATGTGTGATTGTTTGTGGTTTTAATGTATGCATGCAATTGATTTTATTTCCGCATGTGATGATCAATGGTAGAAGAGATTCTGTATTATGCATGAAGCTAAAATAGTGTGTGGTCAGGAGAATCTCGGTGAATAATATCTCAGTTATTAAAATTTCTACATGGTATCAGAGCGATATTGATCATTGGAGCAATTGCAAAACATTGAAGCGGTTGAGTTTTGTGCTGGTGGAATTTGAATTTGCAGCAGTGTTTTCTTGGTGTCAAAGTTGAGATGTCTTTCAACGGATTGCGATTGGAGTATGCCCTTAAGGGCAACTCAAATTATATTGCATGGAAGGACAGGATGGAGGTGGTTCTATATGACAATGGGTTGAAGGCGTTCATAGATGTTGAAGTCCCAAAGCCTACTTCTACTGATGCTGCCGTACTTGACGCATGGCAAAAGAAGACAGCAAAGTGTCGAAGGATTCTGTTGGAGGGTGTGAAGGATCACATAGTTTCCAGCCTTCATGGTAAGGCTTCTCCATTCTTGATGTGGAAAGCCTTGACAGATTTATTCCAAAGCAAGAGTGACCAGAGGAAGTTGGCGCTCAAGGACAAACTCAGGAACATAAAGATGGAGAAAGGCGACAGTATGCCCAAGTACCTCACAAAGTTCATCCAATGCAGGGATGAGCTGGGAAGTGTGGGGGTTACTATTGATGATGAGGACTTGGTGAGCTTGGCTCTCCTTGGGCTTCTGAAGAGTTGGCATTCCTATCAGGACTCTGTCAATGGTCAGGAGAAATTGCCAGGATGGGAGCGACTTTGGTCAGATCTTGTGCAAGAGGAGATAAGGCGAAGTAGCAGGGACGGATCTTCATCAAAGAACTCTGACGAAGAGAATTTTGCTTTGGTTTCCAAAGAAAAGAAGGGGAATAGCAAGAAAGCTTCTCAATCCGGTGCGAAAGGCAAGAAGCAGGACATGTCCAAGGTGAAGTGCTTTCACTGTCACCAACACGGACATTATGCCACTAATTGTCCACAGAAGAAGAAAAATAAGCAGGCTGCTGGGACTACAGCTGGAGAGGCCTTAGATTCACAGTTTGAGTTGGATTTTTTGCTGATCACATGCTTGGTTTCAATTATGACGGGTTCAGTGTGGTTTCTTGACAGTGGTGCGTCTTTTCACATGACAGGAGATCGAGATTTGTTTACTGATCTGGATGAGAAAGATCTTGGAGTGCACATCGAAATGGGCGATGATGGTAGATAAAGTGCGATCGATATTAGTACCATTTCCTTTGAGAGGGAGTCTGGTAAACCCTTCAGATTGAAGGAAGTGGTGCATGTTCCAGGATTGAAGAAGAATCTTATCTCTGTGGCGATGTTAGAAGACAAGGGATATGATGTTGTCTTTAGCAAGGGAAATGCTTTCTTGCACAGTAAGGCAACTGGTGAGACCTGGAGGATAGGGGTTCAAGTTAAGAACCTTTATCAATTGCAGGTAGATGGTTGCGCAACAATGGCAGGCAAGGTAGAAGGAGTGGTGAGCCGGGATGATGACGAGTTGTGGCACTGGAGATTGGGCCACCTTCACCATGGAGCTTTGAAGATACTGCAGCAGATTTATACTGGGCTTCCTAAAGGCACTCTTGCACAGTCAGATCAGTGCAAGGGGTGTACCTTGGGAAAATTTTTGAAAGCCACCTTTCACGAGAAGGATAGTCGCGCCACGACGATCCTTGAGAGAATTCACACAGATGTGTGTGGACCTTTCTCAGTAGCTTCGACAGCAAAGCACATGTATTATGTGATATTTTTTGATGATTTTTCTTGTAAGTGCTGGATCTTCTTCATGCAGAAGAAGAGCGAGACATACTCAAAGTTCTGTGAGTTCAAGGCACTAGTTGAGAAAGAATCGGGGAAGCAGGTGAAGGCTCTAAGGAGCGACAATGATGGTGAATTCATCTCTGGAAAATTCAAGGAATTTTGAAGCACAGAAGGAATTCGAAGAGAGCTCATAGCACCTCATAACCCACAACAGAACGGGGTTGCTGAGCGGAAGAACAGAATGATCGTGGGTGCTGCATGGGCGATTTTGCATGATCAGGGCCTACCCATACACTTGTGGGCTGAGGCATGAAAAACTAAAGTATATGTGGAGAACCGTTGTCCTCACAAGATACTTGGCATGAGTACACCCGAGGAGGTGTTTTCTGGTAAGAAGCCTGATATTTCCCATTTGAGGATTTTTGGTTCACCTGTTTACATTCATGTGACGAAGGATGCCAGGAAGAAGTTGGAGCTGACTGCAAAGGTTGGGATATTTGTGGGGTACACTGATATGCCCCACAACTATCGTGTGTATTTTCCATACAGTCACAAGACTGTTGTGCGACGAGATATCAAATTTCAGGCGAAGAAAGCCATGAAGTGTTCGCTTGAGAGGGAGCCACACTTGCATGTAGATGAGGAGCTATTAGTTCCTAAGGATGAGTCTCACGATGTGGATCAGACAAAAGATGAGGTTCATGGAGTGGAAGAGACCACTCAGGTAGCGCCAACCATCAGAGGGTGGAAGCGCACTATCGAAGCTGAGCGACTGGCTCAAGATGCATAGAAGGTTGTAGGAGCACCTACATCACAGCGCAGACAGAGACAGTCACCTGATCGGTACACTGGATACATGGCTCTTGTGAGAAAGTGTATCGTGACAGAGCCATCCTCTTTCGAGGAAGCTGTGGAGGATCCCGCATGGGTAGATGCCATGGTGGAAGAGTATGATTCGATTGTCAGAAACAGTGCATGGGAGATTGTCCCGAGACCGGAAGGGAAATCAGTGGTGGGTTCGAGATGGATCTACAAAGTGAATCAGGCAATTGACGGGAGTGTGGAGAAGTACAAGGCAAGATTTTTTACCCGAGGCTTTTCACAGATAGAGGGGATCGATTATGAGGAGACCTTTGCACCTGTCACAAGGTATTCTTCCATATGGAAGATTCTTGCTCTCTCAGCTCAGATGGGGTGGCACATTCATTAGATGGATGTGAAGACTGCATTCCTCAACAGAGTCATTGAGGAGGAGGTGTACATAGAGCAGCCCAAAGGTTTCGAGATCTTCAGCAGCGAGTCACATGTGTGCAGTCTCAAGAGAGCGATGTATGGGTTGAAACAAGCACCTCGTGCTTGGTACACACGGATAGACAGTTATTTCACCAGACTTGGATTCTCAAAGAGTGAGGCGGATCCTAACCTATACCAGATTGTGGTGGAGGGTAAGTTGCTGATCATTGTACTTTATGTAGATGATTTGATTTTGACAGGTGATGAGCTGTTGATACTCTCATGCAAGGAGGATCTTGCAAAAGAGTTTGAGATGAAGGACTTGGACCTCCTTCATTATTTCCTGGGATTGGAAATTTGGCAGCGCAGTGGTGGACTGTTTGTTTCTCAGGGTAAGTATGCCCGGGAGATACTGGAGAAGTTCAACATGCATGGATGCAAGCCTGTTGATACTCCTCTTCCTGGTGGTTGGAGGAAGGAGGATGCTACTTCAGCGGAGGTAGTGGATGCCACTGTTTATCGACAGTTGGTGGGGTCGCTTATGTATCTGGTCAATACATGACCCGACATATGCTATGCTATTAACCAGCTTTCACAAGCTATGGTTAAGCCTTACAAGCTCTACTGGAAGGCAGGAAAGCATGTATTGAGATATCTCAGAGGCACATCAGGATATGGATTATGGTACAGACAGTTGGATGAGGTGAAGCTATGTGGCTTCACGGATGCAGATTGGGCAGGGAGCCCAACGGACAGAAAGAGCACATCTGGAGGGATTTTCAGTATCGGGTCGACAGCAGTTTCTTGGTACAACAGGAAGCAGAGATCCGTGGCACTCAGTTCAGCAGAGGCCGAGTATATGGTAGCGATTTTGGCTGCATGTGAGGCTATATGGATGAGGAAGATCCTGGTCGGGTTGTTCGGTTCACACTTAGAGCCTACTGTGATTTATTGTGATAATCAGAGTTGCATCAAACTCTCGGTTAATCCAGTATTTCATGATAGATCTAAACACATTGACATCTGGTATCATCATATCAGAGATTGTGTGCAGCAGAAGGTCATGTTACTTTCATACATTCCTACGGAGGATCAGGATGCTGATATCTTGACGAAGGCGCTCACCAGGAGCAAATTCGAATACCACAGGGGCAGGATAGGGGTTGCAGATAATCCATATCTTGTTGAGAGGGAGTGTTGAGATTGTAACAAGATGATGAGCTTAGTGGAAAGGAGTTGCCTTCACTAAGTGGGCCCGCAGGCTATTTTTGGCGCAAAGTATATTTTTAGACTATGTCTATTTTTAGACATATGGATCATGCTCTATGAGTTGCAGGATGCTATTTGTGGATGGTTGGTCAAGTCGGGAAAAATAGATGGACTTCTATTTTTAGACATACTGGGCGGAATCTATTTTTAGATTGCCAGTCTAAAAATAGATATGTCGAATATTATTAGCTCTTAATAATATTTGGACTCTAAACATTATCTTGTTCTCTTGGAGCACTTCAGTTAAGTGCACAGATGTGGCACAGGAGCTGACAGAAGGAATTACGCTATTCCTAAGGGTTATGTGGAGCTATTGCATGGATACTTCAGTTAGAACTCATGTGACAGAGTTTGGTGGAGTTGATTGAGGAAGTTAGTGGAGTTGTATTCAGTTTAACTAATCTAAACATAGTTGAGCTATTTGTATTCAATTTAAATAATTGATACAATTAGTGAGAGTGGTGTGAATTAATTATTAATTAATTCACTAATTATAAACTCATAAATCAACTAAAGAATGCATCAGTTAACTTCAGTGCATGGATAGTTTCAGTGGAGACCAGTGCAGAAATAGGTGAAAGAGAAAGTTAACTATCAGTTGTGACTATACTGTTGCTATTTGCAACACACAGATAGGTGGAGTAGCCCATGAGGATTGCGCAGTTCAAGCCAGGTGGTTTATCTATTTAATGAAGCCATCCCATAGCATTAATTATGCAATAGAGGCTGGCTATCAAGTGGCAAAAGATTGGAGCATGTGTTTTGCTAGATCTAGCTTGATAGTGTGTAGCAATTGAGGGTGTGCATGAGAGCTTGTGAGGAGCTATTGTACTATGATTGTTACATGATATCCATGACATATAATATACAAATATTTGGGGTTTTCAGCTTTAAGCTTTCCCATTAAATACTGTGTTCATATGTGTGATTGTGTGTGGTTTTAATGTATGCATGTAATTTATTTTATTTCCGCATGTGATGATCAATGGTAGAAGAGATTCTGTATTATGGATGAAGCTAAAATAGTGTGTGATCAGGAGAATCTCGGTGAATAATATATCAGTTATTAAAATTTCTACAAAAGCATGATCATTCAAAACCTTTTCTTGATTTGGAAAGATCTATTACACCAACTCCACTTCATATTTCTGTTGAAGGGGATAAAAACCTGTGTGATACCTTGCCAAAGGCAAGATCCCCATTGCATGAAGAGATTTCTTCCCAAAAGGAAGTCATGGAGATTCCTCTTTCAAGAGAAGACCAAGATCTAAGGTCTCTCATTATTGATGAGGTATTCTCAAAGATTGATGAGGAGAAAGAGGAGGAAGGTAGTAACAGTGCTGCCACTTTAGAAGAAGGACCATCACCACATGGGGATGGGAATGAAGTTATTGCTTCAAGAGGAGGAGATTTGCATCTTTGCAAAATATTCCCAAGGATCATCATGTGACAGTTGTCATGGGAAATAACACCTTGATCCAAGAAGGAGGAGAAAGGATGGATCAACATCCAAGAATGAGGAGCATGCAACATTGTTTATTTCAAGGGGTTTATATTCAGAAGAAGGAGACTGATTTATGCAGAAAAGGGAGGGACACATCAATCCACTCATTTATACAGTCTACTTCAGATTTTTATGTCTCTTTGCATGGAGGCATTCCACCAGGGAGACCCCCTGATTGGAAGATGAATAAAGTGTTCTCTCAACTTAGTGCATTCTTGACATATTTTTCTAAGGAAGGAGCTTTGGGAGAAGCTACTACAGCGTTGAGAACCTTTGATGGGTTCCAAGGGGAGGTAAGAAAAATTCTGATATGGACATTACTATCTCCAACTCAACCATTTTCACTAAAAAATGATTCAGAAATATATGATGACAAGAACATGATGTCAAATGGTGACTCCATAGCTTTGGAGCAGAAAATGATACTACCTCACATAAGAAAGATTTCTGAATATGACAAGAGGGTCATTAGGGGAATTTTGAGATCTAAACAGGCCTCCTAAGAAAAATGTACAACCAAAATAAACTTTATAAGAACCAATATGATTCAAGATGGTGATGTCAACCATGGGGGTTGATTTACCATTTTTGGAGTAACAAAGTAAAAAGAATAAAAAAGAATAAAACATAAAACTACTTTTACAACTCATATTTTCAACTTATCTCCCTAAGTTTTTACTCAAATTTCGAGCGAGAGTAATCATTGGATGAAAAATTCAATTCCTCATCCAAGGAGTACCCATGTTGCATACTTTAAATGGACCTTGCTATACCAAAAATGACAAATACATGAAAAAACGTGATTGCAATCATGTTTTTCATGTATTTCTCATTTTTCATGTATAAGAGTCCATCGAAAGTATGCAACATGGCTACTCCTTTGATGATGAATTAAATTATACATCCAACAAGTGTTTCCACTCGAAATTTGAGTAAACCCATAGGGAGACAAGTTAAAAATACGAGTTGAAAAATAGTTTTTTCTTTTTTTCCCTCTAAAATTTGATGATGTCATCTAATCTTATTTTATTATTTCCACTATTATTTTATAATTTCCTTAACAGGCCCATTTTAGACCCCAAAATTCCCCTAATTATTAACACTCTTTCATGCATGGACCAAACTATGGAATTTTTTGAAGAAAAAAACCTTTCAAAAGGAGGTTGACGTCCATGTACTTCAATCTTGTCTTGAGCAAGATCAGCTGCAAGAGAGGCAGCAAAGTTGGAGTGACATTACTCCAACATGTGACTTTGGCATTGAGCATATCAAAAAGGAGAGCCATGATATGAAAGGAGCTTCATTTCATATTTCTGTAGCGCTGTCGTTATTGGGAAGCTTAGATCCATATATGAAATCCCAACTATTGGTGGATTATTCAAAGGATATTTTCACATGCATGATACTTGATGACCAACTACAAGAGGAGGGATATTTAGTCCAAGATGAATTCATATATCATCATGGAAGGATATTCTTAACTAGAGCTTCCAAGCTCAAGGAGAAGTTGCTACAAAGAGCACATGAAGAATTCCTTTTCAGCCATACTTATTCTATGAAGGCTTTCAACACTATCATGGAGTTCTGCACCTGGGTGGAGGAAGTTACAGGGTAAATTCCGTAGATCAAGAACCAAAGGTCACTGCTCACAAACAAATCACAAATCAGTACACCAGTATAATCACGTAGTTATAACCCTCAAAGAGGGAAACAGTCCACGGTCTGAGCCAATGCGGCCACTTCAGGAAATTTGTTAATATAAAAAGAAAAGTTACATATGTTTCTATCATAAACGGTTACCAGACAAATGACCCTCCATGCTCTTTAAATAGAGATCATGGACCAATCGGGTGTTAAGCCACGAATCAAGTGTCAGTAATACCGAGGTGAAAGATAACCGTCAGATCACTACAAATCGTGATCGTCAGATTATAAGTTACAAATGTACATGGTAAAGAAACACACTTTACCTAACTCTACACTAGACTAAGTTATTCTTAACTATTTCCTATGTGTCTGAATATCCTAACATCCCCCCTTAAGAACAACTTGGGATAGGATTGAAGGTTTTACAAAGGTGACATAAAAGGAGCCTATTTCCTATGTATCGAAATATCCTAACATTCCCCCTTAAGAAAAAAATGGGATAGGATTGAAGGATTTACAAAAGTGACACAATAGGAGAAGGAAGGAGGCATTAGAGCCTATCCCCCCTTAATGACAAATTTCGTGAAATCCAAGCATGGATCGAAGTTTAGTAAACTTCGTTTCTGTGAGAGCCTTCGTAAAGAGAAATTGATGTCCAGATTGTTTCTCAACAAAGGCCTTAAAGGCCAAGAACATGTTTAAAACTTCACTCTTGAGTTTTAAGAAATATACCCAAGTGTGTCTGGAAAAATCATCAATGAAAGTTAAGAAGTACTTGCAACCATGGAAAGGAACAACAGGAAGTGGACCACATAAATCACTTTTCTCAAGCTGCAAAGGGGTTGAGGCATGCCAAGAGGCATGTTTGTCAAAACTATCCCGATGATGTTTTCCGAGTACACATCTAGAGCAAACACCATCTAGGAAAGATACCATAGGAAGGCCCGTCACCATATTTTTCTTACATAGAGTTTGAAGAGAGCGATAGTTTAAGTGACCAAATCGCTCATGCCAAAGTTTGCTCACATCATCATTATGAGCAACAAAAACAGAGGGAATACATCATGACCCAAAGTTGTCAAACTTATACAACCTTGTGGAATCATCAGCAATGCCAGTAGCTAAAATATGTTTAGGATATTTGAGTTCCTTGATTACAACATCATGATGCGAGAATTCTACTATTTTCCCTTCACCTAAATAAGTTATTTGATAAACAGATAGAAGGTTGCATGACAAGGTAGGAACACATAGTACATCAATAAACTGACCATTATCTAGATGAATGGTTCCAGATCCTACAACACTAAGAGATATATCATCACCAACATACATATGTTTGGTGTTACAATCATTTAAAGAAGAAAACATGGATTTATTTTTAGCCATGTGGTAAGAAGCTCCAGAATCAATGAGCCACTCGTGAGAAGGAGAAGAAGATACATTTAATGCATAACGAGATCTTGATGCTTGACAACCACAAGCAGAAAGTGCCATGCCTGAAGATGAAGGTGAAGAGTGTTCCAAATTGATGGTGTGCTTCTTCATTGCTGCTTCTAAGGCTTCCATCTTCTTAAAACATTTGGACTCTATATGGCCATCCCGATTGCAAAAGTTTCAATATCTATCTGTCTTCTTCCCTTTGTTTTGATTTGCCTTATTATTTTGGTGATTTGATTTTTCAGTTTGCGGCTGAAATTTCTTAGGGCCCTTGTTTGGTTTAGGACCATATTTGTTAGGATATGGCTTCTTGGGATTCTTTTGATATGGTTGTTGTTGGCCTGCTAAGGCTTTCCTAGAAGCATTTCTAGCAGTGATAAGACCAAGGTGTAAAAGTTTTTCTTGTTCTCTTATCAAATAATTGCAAAAGGCATCAAAAGAGGGATTATTGTAGGTGGTTCTAGAAAAAATGATGGCTTCTCTAGTGGAATGGAAGGCGGAAACAAATACAGAGTATGCAGGGCCAAGCATAGCAATAATGCAATAGATGAGGCTACCATCGTCCTTTTTGATCTTACAACCTTCTAAAAGAATTCTGAGGGTCTTGAATTTGGACAAAAAATCTTCAATGGAGGAGAAATTATTGGGGTCCAAAGTAAGCAACTCATTTTTAAGCTGGTGGGCCCTGATTTGATTTTGAATGCCAAAAATAGTTTTTAGCTTTTCCAGGGCTTCATCAGGGGTGTCAATGTCAAGGATATGAAATTGAAGATCTTGAGAAATTGACATTCCTATCAACCCTCGTGCTTGATATTGTTTATTTTCCCATTTAGCAGCTTTATCATCATTGGAAGGTTTAGTTTCTTGTAATGTGCCTATTCTATAAAGCCCTTTACTTCTAAGTATATCTACCATGTGAGGTAGCCATTGGAAATAATTGGTGCTGTTAAGACTAACCGGGCATGCACTTTCCATTTTTTAAAAAACACTAAAGTTGAGAAAAGCTAAAACTAATTGCTCCAATGGAAATATCTTGAAAAATTAGGCCGTCTAAAAAAAAACGGCTTGAAAAATGGCTTCCGGATGAAGAAGTTATGCCTTTTGAAAAATCTGAGTTGTAGATGCCGAATAGTTACAGGAACGGGATGAAGTGTGGCTTTTAAAAAAAAAAAATTCCGCCCCTTTGAACAATTTTTTTTTACAAAAGAAGCTTGAGAAGGAGACTTAAACCCAAGACCTCTATTCTCATAAACTAACCCCTCACCAAGTGAGATAGTAAAAGGATCACGTTATTGTTTGAAAGGAGGAAGGTTTTTTTTTTTTTTTTTTGATCTCTTCAGTGTGCATGCCTTTTCCTGCACAAAAACCGAGCAAAAAAATGAAATACAAATTCTTATGGCAAAATTTTAGATTTTCAGTTAGCCTTACCAGCAACTATCAATTTTTTCACTATTTTTGATATCCTGAGATCGCACAAAGACGCGGGGAAAGAGCATACATAGCACAAAAAATCCCTTTTCTGTTTCTGATTTGCCGACATTGCATACAGCGCACAGCAAAGAGCATACATAGAGAAGAGGGTATAGATCTGGAAAATAAATAAAACCTAAAAAATAAAAATAAACAGAGGAAACCGAAATAAGCAAAACTATTAACAAATATAACTGCAAAACAGATGCTTTATACCTCCAGATCTAAACTGTCATAACTTGGGCAGCCAGAAACCTTTTTGCATGAAACGAAAGGAATTCATCATTGTAAAAAATGCTCTGGACACAACCGAGTAGTTCTCCAAACCAAAAAATGTTCAGAAATAGTAGATCTACAAAATGGTATTCGCATGCAGTCAAACTGGCTTCGGATTTTGAACAACAACGGACGCGGCCCTCAAAATAGCTCTGATACCATGTAGGAATTTATAGGGTAAGTTTTGTAGATCAAGAACCAAAGGTCACTGCTCACAAACAGATCACAAATTAGTACACCAGTATAATCACGTGGTTAAAACCCTGAAAGAGGGAAACCGTCCACGACCTGAGCCAATGCGGCCACTTCAGGTAATTTATTAATATAAAAGGAAAAGTTACATATGTTTCTCTCATAAAAAGTTACCGGAAAAATGACCCTCCATGCTCTTTAAATAGAGATCATGGACCAATCGGGTGGTAAGCCACAGATCAAGTGTCGTTAATACCGAGGTGAGAGATAACCATCGAATCACTACAAATCGTGACCGTTGGATTATAAGTTACAAATGTACATGGTAAAGAAACACACTTTACCTAACTCTACACTAGACTAAGCTATTCTTAACTATTTCCTATGTGTCAGAATATACTAACACTGGGAAGGATTTGAAGAGGAGTTATATCAGCATTTTCAGAGATGCATGAACCATTTGGAGATGGGGAAGATACATGACTCTATGAAGGAGTCAATTCAGCCACATATTTACTCTTTTGGAAAGAGAAGAGATAGATCTATGCACCACTCCATTTGTATGTGGAAAAATTCTGGTGAAGAATATGCTTTTGTATCTCATGATTCATTTGATTATTACTTGTATTCTTTTATGATGTATATGCATGCCATAGCTCCTAAGAGGAATGTTATTCCATACAAAATTCATGGCCAACTTTGGGACACAAACATATCTGAACATGGCCACTCGCTTAGATGACAAAGGGAGATATTGTATCATTGTGGGTGCATTCCAAAAGCACCAAATAGTTCTCACACCTTCAACCATGGTGAGATTACTTGGGCAGCAAGTAAGTGGTGGGGAAAACAATTACCATATCACTATTTGATGCAGTCAGGAGATCTACTGCACTGGTTCCACATGTGGGACTATGATCCACCTCCATCATTGCATTTGTTTGTTTATGTATCATTGGTTTTTCTCCCACATGATGATGATGATCTTAATTTTATTGGGGACATTGTAGAAATTTGCTGAATAATGAAGATTTATCCACCGAGATTATCCTGATCACATACTAATTCGAATTCATATGCAACACATAATCTCTTCTACAATCAATCATCAATTTGCGGAAATAGAAACAATCGCATGCGCACATAAACACAATATGTAATGGGGAAAGCTTATAGCTGAAAACCCCCAGCTATTTGTATATTATAATAGAAGAGAAACATGTAACAATCTTAGTACAATACTCCTCACAAGTACTCGGTACTGTCTCCAAAAGTTACACACAAACTAGCTCAGTTTTGAACAAGTCACAGGTTCAAAACTCATCCACTAATTGCCTGCCTCTATTGCGCAATCCAAGTTGGTTCAATGAGAGATCCAAGTTCGAATCTCCTTGGCTTCAACTGCGCAATCATAATTGGCAATCTTCTCCAATGCTGGTGCAAATCTCATGCACAACTGCTGTCGCAACTAATAGCAAACTCACCTTTCATCTACCTCTTCCACTGGTCTCCACTGAACTGTCCATGCACTGTAGTGAACTGATGTGTTCTTGAGTTGAATAATGAGTTAATAATTAGTGAATTAAATAATATTTAATTCACTCCACTTATTACTAGTTGATTAGCTAGTTAAACTAATCACAACTAGTTCAACTAAGTTAAACCGAACACAACTCCACCAACGGTCTCATCAACTCCACCAAACTCTGCCACTGAAGTCCTAACTGAAGTAAACCATGCATGAGCTCACCAAACCCCAAGGAATAGCGTAATTCCTTCTGTCAGATGCATGGGCCACATCCGTAGCTCCAACTGAAGTGCTGTAAGAGAATAAACTAAAGTTTAGAGTCCAAATATTATTAAGGGTTAATAATATTTGACTGACCTATTTTTAGACAGGCAGTCTAAAAATAGACTTCGACCTGTATGTCTAAAAATAGAGGTCCATCTATTTTTACCAACTCGACCAATCATCCAAGAATAGCATACCGCAACTCCTAGACCATGCTCCATATGTCTAAAAATAGACATAGTCTAAAAATAGACTTTGCGCCAAAAATAGCCTGCGGGCCCACTTAGTGAAGGCGATTTCATTTCACTAAGCTCCATCATCTTGTTGCATTTTCAACACTCCCTCTCAACAAGATATGGATTATCTGCAACCCCTATCCTGCCTCTGTGGAATTCGAACTTGCTCCTGGTGAGCGCCTTCGTCAAGATGTCAGCATCCTGATCCTCCGTGGGAACATATGAAAGTAACATGATTCTCCGCTGAACACAATCTCTGATATGATGGTACCTGATGTCGATGTGTTTGGATCTATCATGAAATACTGGATTAGCCGAGAGTTTAATGCAACTCTAGTTATCACAATAAATCACAGTAGGCTCCAAGTGCAACCCGAACAATCCAACGAGGATCTTCCTCATCCAAATAGCCTCGCATGCAGCCAAGCTTGCTGCCATGTACTCGGCCTCTGCTGAACTGAGTGCCACGAATCTCTGCTTCCTACTGTACCAGGAAACTGCTGTCGAATCGATGCTGAAAATACCTCCAGATGTGCTCTTATGATCCGTTGGGCTCCCTGCCCAATCTGCATCAGTGAAGCCGAAAAGCTTCGCTCCATCCTCCTGTCTGTACCATAGACCATATCCCGATGTGCCACTAAGATAATGCAATACATGCTTGCCTGCCTTCCAGAAGAGCTTGGTAGGCTTAACCATAGCTTGCGAAAGCTGGTTAACAACATAACATATATCGGGTCGTGTATTGACCAGATACATAAGCGACCCCACCAACTGTCGATAGACAGTGGCATCCACTACCTCCGCTGAAGTAGCATCCTCCTTCCTCCAACCACCAGGAAGAGGAGTATCAACAGGCTTGCAGCCATGCATGTTGAACCTCTCCAATATCTCCCGGGCATACTTACCCTGAGAAACAAACAGTCCACCACTACGCTGCCAAATCTCCAATCCCAGGAAATAATGAAGGAGGCCCAAGTCCTTCATCTCAAACTCTCTAGCAAGGTCCTCCTTGCATGAAAGTATCAACAGCTCATCACCCGTCAAAATCAGATCATCTACATACAGTACAATGATCAGCAGCTTCCCCTCCACCACAATCTGGTACAGGTTAGGATCCGCCTCACTCTTGGAAAATCCAAGCTCAGTGAAATAACTGTCAATCCGTGTGTACCAAGCACGAGGTGCTTGTTTCAGCCCGTACAGTGCTCTCTTGAGTCTGCACACATGCAACTCACTGCTGAAGATCTCAAAACCTTCATGCTGCTCTATGTACACCTCCTTTTCAATGACTCCGTTGAGGAACGCAGTCTTCACATCCATCTGATGGATGTGCCATCCCATTTGCGCCGAGAGAGCAAGGATCGTCCGTATGGAAGAGTACCTTGCGATAGGTGCAAAGGTCTCCTCATAATCGATCCCCTCGATCTGTGAGAAGCCACGGGCGACAAATCTCACCTTGTACTTCTCCACACTCCCGTCAGCCGCCTGCTACACTTTGTAGATCCATCGCGAACCCACCACTGATTTCCCAACCGGTCTTGGGACAATCTCCCATGCATTGTTCCTGACGATCGAATCATATTCTTCGATCATGGCATCAACCCATGCGGGTTCCTCCACAAATTCCTCAAAAGAGGATGGCTCCGTCACAACACATTGACTCACAAGAGCCATGTATCCAGTGTACCGGACCGCACCGGCTCGTCGCGCCGTGTCGCAGGTGGTCCTACAACCTTCCCCTCGCATCTCTCGCCGCCGCCGCGCTTCTGTAGTGCGCTTGCGCCCTCTGATGGTTGGCGCTGCATGGGTGGTCTCTTCCACCTCCTGAACTTCCTCTTGTGGCTGATCCACATCCGAAAGCTCCTCCTTAGGAACTAATAGCTCCTCATATGCATGCAAGTGTGGCTCCCTCTCAAGCAAACACTGCATGGCTTTCTCCTCCTGAAACTTGATATCCCGTCGTACAACAGTCTTGCGACTGTCTGGCACATACACCCGATAGTTGTGGGGTGTATCATTGTACCCCACAAATATTCCAACCTCTGCGGTTGGATCTAGCTTCTTTCTGGCATCCTTCGTCACATGCATGTGTGCATGTGTGAGCCAAAATTCTGTATGAGAAATATCAAATTTCGCCGTAAAACGCCTCCTCCTATAAATGCCAAGAATCTTGTGAGGACAAACGTGTTCTACATACATCGCTATATTGCATGCCCTTTTTAACACAAGTGAAGGGGTAGGCCCTGATCATGCAACATCGCCCGTGCAGCACCCACGATCGTTCTGTTCTTCTGCTCAGCCACCCCGTTCTACTGTGGGTTATGGGGTGCGATGAGCTCTCTCCGAATCCCTTCTGCGCTGCAAAAGTCTATGAATTCAGTAGAGATGAATTCACCACCATTGTTGCTCCTAAGAGCCTTCACATGCTTCCCCGATTCCTTCTCAACCAGCGCCTTGAATTCACAGAACTTTTAAAATGTCTCTCTCTTCTTCTACATGAAGAAGATCCAGCACTTCCGAGAGAAATCATCAACAAAGATCACATAGTACTTGTGCTTTGCTGTCGAAGCTATAGAGAAAGGACCACACACGTCTGTGTGAACTCTCTCAAGGATCATCATGGCGTGACTATCCTTCTCGTGAAAGGTGGCTTTCACATACTTCCCTAAAGTACACCCCTTGCACTGATCTGACTGCTCAAGAGTACCCTTAGGAAGCCCAGTAGAAATCTGCTGCAGGATCTTCAAAGCTCCATGGTGAAGGTGGCCCAATCTCCTGTGCCACAGTTCACCCTCATCACCCCAACTCACCACTTCTCCCGCCTTGCATGTCATTGCTGCGCATCCATCTACTTGCAACTGATAAAGTTTCTTGACTCGAAACCCTATTTTCCGGGTCTCTCCAGTTGTCTTACTGCGCAGGAAAGCCTTTCCTTCGCTGAAGACCACATCATACCCCTTGTCTTCCAACATAGCCACAGAGATCAGGTTCTTCATCAATCCTGGAACATGTAAAACTTCCTTCAATATGAAAGGTTTACCAGACTCCCTCTCAAAGGAAATGGTACCGATACCGGTCACACTGTATCTACCATCATCGCCCATCTCGATGTGCACTCCAAGATTTTTTTCCTCCAGATCTGAAAACAGATCTCGATCTCTGGTCATGTGAAATGATGCACCACTATCCAAGAACCATACTGATCCCATCACACTTGAAACCAAGCATGCGATCAGTGAAAAATCCAGTTCAAATTGAGAAGCCAATGCCTCTCCCGCTGCAGATCCAGCAGCCTTCTTATTTTTCTTCTTCTGCAGACAATTTGTGGCATAGTGTCCGTGCTGGTGACAGTGAAACACTTCACCTTGGACATGTCTTGCTTTTTGCCTTTCGCACTAGACTGAGAAGCCTTCTTGCTCTTCCCCTTCTTTGCTTTGGTAGCCAAAGCGCAATTTTCTTCATCAGATACCTTTGATGAAGATCCGTCCCTGGTAGTCCTCCTTATCTCCTCTTGCATGAGATCCGCCCAAAGTCGCTCCCTTCCCGGAAACTTCTCCCAACCATTGACATAGTCCTAATAGGAATGCCAAGCCTTCAGAAGACCAAGGAGAGCTAGGTCTACCATGTCCTCTTCTTCGACAGTCACCCCCACACTTTCCAGCTCATCTCTGCATTGAGTGAACTTCGTGAGGTATTTGGCGATACTGTCGCCTTTCTCCATCTTAATGTTTCAGCTTATCCTCGAGCGCTCATCTTCCTTTGGTCGCTCTTACTCGGGAATAGATCTCGTCAACATTTTCCACATCAAATATGGAAAGCTTTTCCATGCAAAGTCGGATACAATGTGATCCTTTACGCCCTCCAACAGAATCCTTCGACATTTCGCCATCTTCTTTTGCCAAGCCTCGACTTCAGCAGGATTAGTGGGCTTTTGGACATCCGTATCTACGAACTCCTTCAGTCCATTATCTTCTAATACTACCTCCATGTGATCCTTCCATGCAACATAATTCGAACTACCTTAAAGAGCATATTCGAGTCGCAAACCGTTGAAAGACATTTTCAACTCCGGCACCAAGAAAACAAACTGCTGCAAAATTCTAATTCCAAACTCAAAAACTCAACTGCTTCTGGATCTGTGAGAACAAATTATTTCTAGCACAGAGATTGAATGTAAGGGCATTTACTGGATATATCACCTTTCATATAAAGGATGGATCCAGAGGCTACCTGGCCCGTTACAGACTCTGTCTACCGAAATAATATTGTAATCACTGCAATAGATCCCGATGATTGATTCCCTCTGATACCATGTAGAAATTATATAACACAGCTCTGATGCCATGTAGAAATTTGCTGAATAATGAAGATTTATCCACCGATATTATCCTGATCACATACTAATTCGACTTCATATGCAACACATAATCTCTTCTACAATCAATCATCAATTTGCGGAAATATAAACAGTCGCATGCGCACATAAACACGCATGTAATGGGGAGTTTACACTGAAAACCCCCACTTATTTGTATATTATAATAGAAGAGAAACATGTAACAATCTCAAGACAATACCCTCACAAGTACTCAAGATCGGACCAAAAGTTACACACAAACTAGCTTGGTTTTGAAACAAGTCACAGTTCAAACTCATCCACTAATTTCCTGCCTCTATTGCGCAATCAAGGCTAGTCTAATGAGAGATCCAAGTTCGAATCTCACTGGCTCCAACTGTGCAACCATCATTGGCAATCTCCTCCAATGCTTGTGCAAATCTCATGCACAACTGTTGTCGCAACTAATAGCAAACTCACCCTTTCATCTACCTCTTCCACTGGTCTCCACTGAACTGTCCATGCACTGTAGTGAAATGATGTGTTCTCGAGTTGAATAATGAGTTAATAATTAGTGAATTAAATAATATTTAATTCACTCCACTCATTACTAGTTGATTAGCTAGTTAAACTAATCACAACTAGTTCAACTATGTTAAACCGAACACAACTCCACCAATTGTCTCATCAACTCCACCAAACTTCTACCACTGAAGTCCTCACTGAAGTCAACCATGCATGAGCTTACCAAACCCCAAGGAATAGCATAATTCCTTCCGTCAGATGCATGGGCCACATCCATAGCTCCAATCGAAGTGCCGTAAGAGAATAAATCAAGTTTAGAGTCCAAATATTATTAAGGGTTAATAATATTTGACTGACCTATTTTTAGATAGGCAGTCTAAAAATAGACTTCGACCTGTATGTCTAAAAATAGAGGTCCATCTATTTTTACCAACTCGACCAATCATCCAAGAATAGCATACTGCAAATCCTAGACCATGCTCCATATGTATAAAAATAGACATAGTCTAAAAATAGACTTTGCGCCAAAAATAGCTTGCGGGCCCACTTAGTGAAGGCGACTTCATTTCACTAAGCTCCATCATCTTGTTGCATTTTCAATAGACATGATTGGAGGGATGACACATTGGTTGGATGTGTCCATTGGGAATGAAACTTCCCATATTTATTCATGCTTCGAGAGGAGGATGGGACATGATATGGCTACTACATTACATCACTTGTTTCCTTATGCAAGGGGCCATGTGTTTGGCTTATGTCTTTTGGAGAAGCCTCTCACATGGGAGGATATTTGGAAAGGCATGTGTTGCTTGGATCATATTTAGCCAACCCCTAATATCCTCTACTATTTTCAAGCTTTTGAGAAGCTTATGGCAGCAAGAAGGTGGTTGGATGGCCACTTACTATATCATGTTTTGAGACAACAAGAAGAAGAACATCCCTGGTCTCAATCAGGGGGCTATTGTCACCATCCAAATTTCATATGACACTTATTCCATATATCTTTTGGAGCCCATATGGTGATGACACTCTGTTCACCATATGAAGGGAGGATTGGGCAAGGAGGCTCCCTAGAACCAACAAGTGGAATCATGAGATTCCAAGTATCTTTTGGTCTCATGAGGATTATATTATTGCAGCCCAAGATCAACAACTCCAAATTTATCATAAATGGAGGGAGAGACAACATAAGTTGAACAAATTTATCTCTCATTTAAACCATGCAGCCTCTACACATTACATAAGCAAGGGATTGGTGACTGCTTTTATAAGCTACCAAGGATGGCTCACTTTGTTTGGATGATAGCATGGATATTGGAGTTTCTCATTGGGGATGAAGCACCCCACATTTATCATCTCTCATGCCTTAAGGAGGCCAATGGACAGCATATAAATCTTTCCATATATATCCCACTTCTTCATGATGAAAGCTATTTGGTTTATTCACCAAAGGAAAAATTTTATTCTTGGGAGGAGACATATCCATTGGAGATTTTGCAATGTCCTTGTAGTTTCTTGAGGACAAGCAACATTTTGGAGGGGAGGACTGTAATATTCCTGAATTAGCCTACAACTAATGGGAATATTTGAATTTTGTTTTGTCACATAGATAGGTGAGTAAGTGGGTGGGAAGACCCATAAGACTCTTTATTGTGAATAAAACCAATTCTCATGTGAAAGTGGATCATATTTTCAAATTAATAAAGAAACCTAAGGTGTGGAAAGGGGTTAAAACATATTGACTGGGTCAACCTTGACCAAATCTACAACACTATCATGTAGGAGTGGCTATCAATGAGGTACAATGCAGTTTTAGATGGAGATGCCATGTGTGAAAGACGCAATTTAAAAGTGTCGCACTATCGACACTTTTTCTGTCACTTCCAAACAAGCGTCACTCTTCCGACGTTTCCCAATCCGTCGCACTTCTGACCTTTGTAAACTGTCACACTTCCGATGAAATGTGGTCCGACGTTTTGAACGTCGCTCTTCCGAAATTTGTAAACTGTCACAATTACGACAAAATGTGGTCCAACGTTTTGAACGTCTCTCTTCCGACGTTTGTAAACTGTCGCTAGTCCGACGCAATGTGGTCTGACGTTTTGGACGTCGCTCTTCCAATGGTTGTAAACTGTCACAATTACGACGAAATGTGGTCCGACGTTTTGGACGTCGCTCTTCCGACGTTTGTAAACTGTCGCAATTTCGACGAAATGTTGTCCGACGTTTTGAACGTCGCTCGTCCAATGTTTTTATACTGTCGCTCTTCCGACGTTTTTAATCTGTCGCAATTCTGACACTTACAAGGCGTCGGTATAGCGATGACGGGTTCAATCTTTAAAAAAAAAAAAGAAACTTTAAAAGAGGAAAAACGTTGTTTTGAATATATTATATGAAGTAAAACAGTCCATGAAGTCATTACATTTTCACATCTGAAGATTGGAACCCAAATATACATCCAGAAAAGTGGAAGTCCCATGCCAGACAATGATAGAAAAATACCCCATGTCACATACAGGGACATGATATAAAACCCAGTAACGGTCCACATGGAGATTATTGACAATCTAAGAAAGCATCCAAATATGCCCGAGGCATCTATAAGAAAGTGAAATAGCAGTATGTAGAATAGTAAAGCAACAGATAGAGTACCGACGTCCATTGTTCCAAATACAAATCAAAGTACCCAAAATCCTTGAACAGAGAAAAACACTAATCATGTGAGGAGTGTGATATGTCCAAAATATAAAAAGACCATCAGACCATATCAATAAACCAGCAACATAGACCAGCATCGCTAGTTTTGAAGGCAGAGTGATAAACATTAATCATTTTTTTTTCATAAGAGAAAAAACGTTGTTTTGAATATATTATATGAAGTAAAACAGTCCATGAAGTCATTACATTTTCACATCTGAAGATTGGAACCCAAATATCCATCCATAAAAGTGGAAGTCCCACCCCAGACAGTGATAGAAAAATACCCCATGTCACATACAAAGACTTGATATAAAACCCAGTAACGGTCCACATGGAGATTATCGACAAATCTGAGAAAGCATCCAAATATGCCTGAGGCATCTATAAGAAAGTGAAATAGCAGTATGTAGAATAGTAAAACAACATATAGAGTACCGACGTCCATTGTTCCAAATACAAATTAAAGTACCCAAAATCCTTGAACAGAGAAAAACGCTAATCATGTGAGGAGTGTGATATGTCCAAAATATAAAAATACCATCAAACCATATCAATAAACCAGCAACATAGACCAGCATCGCTATTTTTGAAGGTAGAGTGATAAACATTAATCATTTTTTTTTCACAAGAGAAAAAACGTTGTTTTGAATATATTATATGAAGTAAAACAGTCCATGAAGTCATTACATTTTCACATCTAAAGATTGGAACCCAAATATCCATCCAGAAAAGTGGAAGTCCCACCTAGACAATGATAGAAAAATACCCCATGTCACATACAGGGACATGATATAAAACCCAGTAACGGTCCACATGGAGATTATCGAAAAATCTGAGAAAGCATCCAAATATGCCCGAGGCATCTATAAGAAAGTGAAATAGCAGTATGTAGAATAGTAAAGCAACATATAGAGTACCGACGTCCATTGTTCCAAATACAAATTAAAGTACCCAAAATTCTGCAACAGAGAAAAATGCTAATCATGTGAGGAGTGTGATATGTCCAAAATATAAAAAGACCATCAGACCATATCAATAAACCAGCAACATAGACCAGCATCGCTAGTTTTGAAGGCATAGTGATAAACATTAATCATTTTTTTTTCACAAGAGAAAAAACGTTGTTTTGAATATATTATATGAAGTAAAACAGTCCATGAAGTCATTACATTTTCACATCCGAAGATTGGAACCCAAATATCCATCCAGAAAAGTGGAAGTCCCACCCCAGACAGTGATAGAAAAATACCCCATGTCACATACAGGGACTTGATATAAAACCCAGCAACGGTCCACATGGAGATTATCGACAATCTGAGAAAGCATCCAAATATGCCCGAGGCATCTATAAGAAAGTGAAATAGCAGTATGTAGAATAGTAAAGCAACAGATAGAGTACCGGCGTCCATTTTTCCAAATACAAATTAAAGTACCCAAAATCCTTGAATAGAGAAAAACGCTAATCATGTGAGGAGTGTGATAACCATCTTCAGAAACCCAGGCTCGCTTGTAAGATCAGGCTCGCTTGATTCCAAAATTGGTAACCATATGTTGCATCTGAGATGTAAGGTTCAGGCTCGTTTGTTTCCATTAGTAGCTCGCTACAGCATCCACCCTGTTCATAGCAAAAAGGTTCCTGTACTAGATATATAGAGAAAGAGTATAATACGTAGACCATATAAACATGGCTCTGTATTTCAAAAAATAGGTTTAAAATAGAAACTGGGCAACATTTGTTTTTCTAAGTAAATTTAATCTATTAAAAATGGGAATAAATTACACCGAAGTCAAAATCATTGCCCAGACTCATGGCAAATTTGTCATCAAAAAATAAAAAAATTAAGAAGACTGCCCTCATACGGGGAAACCAGTCTTGAACGTTTAATTTACAGAATTCAAAAATATTACAAAGGTCTAGCACAGTAAAATAATCTAAAAGCAGCCCAATTAAGTGGGCCGCGAAGCAAGAAAAACAAATTATCCAAACTACTCCTCCAGCTCCTCGATGATTCGGCACGATCCTTCGGAAGGTCTAGGATCACTAGGTGCTACCTCCACAATCATGCCACGGCTCCCCTCCTGAAGGCCCAAATGCTAGCTGAATTTTTCCGAGCTCAGACCCGCCGGACGGGTGCATTATTCCTCTGTTTGGGCCTCCTCGCGGAAAACCACAGTGACTGAAGCTGTAATTCGTGGGTGGTTGAGAGAGAAATTAAAGGAAAATTGTGCAGTGCGCGTCATGGGAGAAGGTGAACTAGCGGTGAGGAAACGAGGAGCAGGGGAATCCATATGGTGGTCAGATCCTACAACCCGACCCCACCCACTCCTAGTATTTGGATAGCGACCTGTGTAATAATCACTGGACTGGCTGGAAGACAACTCGGTTGAGGGGCTGGAGGGAGCACGCAGGAGTTGACCTCTAGTGCTCCCCCTGCGGCAACGCATCCTTTGACGCACGCGAGGCATGGGTGCAGTATCACTAGCAGTGGGCACAAGAGGAGACGGAGAAGCATAATTCCAAGAAACAGAGGAAGACAGACAAGGACCAGACCGAGATAAATGCAGATATGCAGCAAGGTCTATGCAGCAGTTCAATTGGCCACTTCTCCTTCTCGTCACAGTGAGCAGGCAGTGTAACCCAACAACCGGCTCATCTGAAAAACCATAGCAAAATGCCATTTTATCGACCTGACTGCAATGCAATCGAATGGCGCCCGTCATAATTAATCTCTGATCATTAATGAGATCTGAAGGCTAGATCATATTGGAGCATGCAGAATCGCTAATAGGAGTGGAGGTCCGATCTTGAACAGTGTTAAAACTTAATGCGACTAGATGTGAAAACCTTGGAACTTAATTGAACAGCGTTAAAACTTAATGCGATTGATATGAAATCGCCACATCCATGTCCCATCGCCTTAAACACCATCGAATGCACCCGCAGCCAGGAGCAGGGTAAGTTCTGATTGAGGACACGTGGCAGAAATTGATTGGAGCAGATCTTTGTTTGGGCCGCTCGCGCAGTGGAAATCCGGACCCGAAAAATATTAAGGCGAATTTGATAAGAAATTCGCATCACAACTCTCCCTCCCTACGCCAGCCCAACTTCGGACCCAAAAAAGATTAGGGCGGAATTCATTTGGTTTTCACGTCACAAAATTGGCCGACGTTAGCAAGCTATTTTGGAACGCGAATTTGGTTTGAATTATGGTTTATCGCCGTTTGAAGTCCGGTGGGCTCGACTTAAGAACAATTTTGTTTGATCCCATCTTATAAAATTTGTGTTGGTTTTCTTTGATAATACACATATTTATAATAAATCATGGGAATACTACACTAGTAAACATGTGGAAACGTTATATAAATTATTGAGAACAATCATTTTTATGTAAAAATATCCAAATGTTCTTTTGGGAAATAAGAATTAGAGTATTTGGTTCATATTTTTTTAAAGGAAGGAGTGAAGTTGGAGCCTCAAAAGATGCAAGCTATTACAAAATGACCTATTCCTAAGAAAATCAAGGTTCTTAGAAGATTTTTTAGACTTACATGATCAATATGATGATAATTATGATAATTTCACAAAACAATCACTAGCTATTTTGAGGGATGAGATATTAGAACTTCAGCTTGATGAGGATTTTTTAAGAGCTTTATTTCTTCTTTTGAAATCAAGAAAATATTCTCCCAAACTGAAAATATGTGTTATTGAGATAATTTTTGAAAATTATGAAAATGAAATTAAACTTTTGCATTCTCAAATTCAGTCATACAATTTCCGAAATCCTAAAGAATTCTTTGAAAATCTTCCTTCTCCTAAGAAAGAGGAAATTGTACTATCTTTTGACTTGCATATTGAGGATGATTATTCTTTCAAACACAAGACAGAAGAAATAGTTTCAAGGCTTAATATTCAAAATACAACTGAGCAACCAGTCATTGAAGGCCTAGAAGTAAATAACATACATCATACTTTTATTGATCCTATATCAGATTATATGGAGAATATTTTTAGCCCAAATCTACAAACATGTTTTCTCTATAAGGATCAAATACATCAAAAGTGGCCTTTACACATCATATCATTTATTATAAAGGCACATGATCATAATATACTTCCAATTTTGATCACAAGCAATCAAGTTATCCATTTATTGTTACAGCTACTTGATTGGCTTCATTGGAATTTTTGTATTACTTGATTCAATAAGATTTTTAGTAGATTGAGTAGGTAGATGAGTGCCAATAAGCTCATAATTTTGAGCATTTTTTTTTTAGTTTTCAATTTTCAGCTAGTTTTTCATTAAGTTGGTTTGAAAACTTTTGTGTGTTGTTTTAGTTTCAGATCAGATTTCAGTTTGCAGAAGACAGAAGACATTTACAAGTTCACCAAGGTCAATGGATGAGGACAACTGACCTGTTGTTCTTGAATTTTCACTAGGAAAAGCCATCCCCAAGTGGAGCCAGTGTTAGATTCCTATACCAATAGGTGTCATATTTCATGATTGACTTGATGGGCTATGTAATATGTTCATACCTTTTCTTGTTGCAAAGGTTTTCCATATTATCAAAAAATTAAAAAAAAATTAAAAAATGTAAAGAGGGTATACCCTAAAAGAAAAATCAAAGGGTAAAAAGAATAAAAATGGCCAAAAAAGTAAAAGAAAATGAACCCCACCAAAAGAAAGGCCAAGGAAAGTGTGCAAGTCTAAATGACACTACTTTTTTCTCTTATGTAATAAATAAAATTGTATGCAACTTGTATCCTATGCCACAATTTATGAATAGTCAAACAGTTTAAGCTTGGCTATTTCATCTTTCAATTTCATGTTTTAGAGATAGAGAATAAAATCTTACCAAACTGTTTAATCTTGGCAGATAAGTAGATAGGTAGAGTAAATAAAAGGAGCTCAATAGCTTAATCTGAGCCCTTGGATGTAATAATGTTAGACTTAGATAGATTTCTACATGTAAAAGAAAAGAAAGTGTGATAAGGGTTTGCCAGTCTAAGTGCACCCTAATAAAGAAGAAAAAATGGTAGAGTAAAGTAGGTAGGGTAGGTAGATGATGTTGCAGAATTGCATGTGATGGACAATGACTCTAAATGTGTTAATATTTACTTTCATCACAAAGTGCAAAGGCAGACACTATACTCGAAGAAATTCAAAGCAAAGCAAAGTCAAAGTTATTAACTTCCCTTCTCATCTTCCCCTAAAGATTTCACTAATTTCCCCTAAGTACTAAGGTATTTGAAAATTAGAGGGGCTCAAGGAATTTCCTTGACTTTTGGAGGGACCGGACCCTCGGCCCAATAATTGGAAAAGCCTAAGTACTTGAAGTCATTCTTCATAACATTCACTCATTTCTAAACATCTTTTCCTAAGTAAAAACCCATTTTACTTAGGAAAATTATGCATTATTTCATAAAAAAACCCTCAAAATCACATTTTATTCCAAGTCTAAGTGATGAAGTGATTATAATGAAATTTGCTTTTAAATCTTCACTTTCTTAGTTATATTAATGTATTTTGAGTTTACATTGTCCCCTTGTCATATTAACATTGATTTTATGTATTAAATCCTTACAAAAATAACCTTCTCCTATTATATATAACTCCTTTTTATATAATATACCCAAAAATCCATTAATAAATTTTAGCTAAAGTTATTTATTCCCACATGTTTAAATAAAAAACCCACTTTATGCCCCCTTTGGCTAAATATATCGTAATATTAAATTCCACCCCCTATGGTAATTAGATTAATTTGATTTCTCCCGGCTGCGGGTGATTAAGGGTGGTTGGACAGATGTGAAGCCGTGGGAGGGCGCGTGGCCTGGCCACATGGACTCACGCAGGTCGAATTTATTGCCCTCTGCTATGATCTTCGAGAAAATTCACCACCCCATGCAGCATTTATGCTGGTGGGCTGGTCGAGGCGGCAAGCCTCCCATCATGTACTCGTCTCGCTCATTCTCCATTTTCATTCAGACTTTCACTGCCTTTCTCCGTCTGCTTGTTTCACCTCTTTGTAACAGTCAGCTGAACTCCATGCCTATGCAAATCCGGCCCCTCAATTTTAGATGCTCCCAGGAAGCGACCTCGCCTAGTTTTCGCACTCAGGTAGGAAGGCACTGCCCAATTACCTGTTGCTTCGACTTTCTGCCTGGATTTCACTTCACCCACAGTCCTTACTGCTCCCACTGGTTTGCTACCTCGCTTGAGTTCTTGGCTTCTTTGCCTTCTCGCTTCTCGTCTGTTCATCCCTTTGACCTCTGTCACACCATGCCTAGGCTCCGCCATAGGCTGAGGTGCTGACGAGGTAGTTCGCATGCTCCCTCTGCCAGGCGTCGGTGCTCTCCTTACGCCACCTCGACATCCTCCTCCTCCGAGGACAGTTTGGAGCAGAATCCTCGTGCGCGATACCAGCATGGCTTCGAGCGTAGGCAACACACTGAGGTCTCCAGGCCACTTGTTGATTCTCACCCTGCTCCCTCTGCGCCCCTCCAGAACCCCTCCACTACTATCTTCCACTTCCAAAGCCATTCCGCCAGACCCTTGGTCATTACCACTGTTACTGTCTCTTTCAAAGAAATTTCCGAGATTACTCCTGCCCCCCCGACTGTGGCTCCTTCAGTCAATATTCCTGCGCCCTCTCCTATTTTGCACACCACCATGGCCGCAGGTATCGCTGCCTTACGAAAAGGAGAGGCGAGCAGCTCTAGTATACCTCATGCCGAAGGTTTCCAGGTTGGAGCGCGAGATGCTGAAGCTGCTGCAGCTCCAAGCGGTCTGAGCCACAATGATGAAGACAATGGATGGTGCAGAGTAGAAGAAGAATCACCTTCAGGTGACTACGGTCTGTAGCTGAGCTCCACGCACAAGTAATCTTGTTCGGTCTCTATGATTTTTTTGCTGTTGCTGTTTACTATCTTAGGAAAAAACTCAAAATGGGTCGGTTTCCCCTCGAGGGCGACTCAGTATTTTTGTTTAGTAATGATGTGTCAACGCTGGTTTCCTCGGATGAGGCAGCACCTAAAAAATTCTCGGGCTGGTTTCCCTCAACGGGCAGCTCTATTTTTGATATTTTGCTGACAGTATGCCTCATGAAGGCCATGAACGCTCTGTACCATATGTTTCTATAATAGATCTAGACTTACTTAGAAAAAAAATAAAAATAGATTAATCCGATTTAATTATCATATAATAAAAGTATATTAAAAAAATAATTAAAACATGTTTTATTACGTGTTTTAATACAAAAATAATTCTTCCCCTGTGTATTTTAATCCCCCGACTCCCTTTCCCAAGGTTAAAACTATAAACCCTTTGTAAAATCCCCAATACCTCCCTTAACCGCTAACCTTGGTTAAATAATTTCCTGATCACTTTCCTGCATTTTTATAAACAAATTGATTAATCCTCACGATTAATTAACTCTGCCAATCAAATTCCCCCCGATGAGATTAATTAACGTTTAATTGCATTGGGCCCTCCATATTAAATCCCCGTCACTTCCACGTCTCCATCGTCGTTTGATCAACTCATCTGAGATCAACGGTTATTAATGATATCGCTATCCATCCGCGTCCGAACAATAACGCGGGATGGCCCGGTGGTTTTCAAACAGTGCCATGCCACGCATCAATCATTCTATGGAATCGCTCGCCCTCCGCCCAAAACCACTTTTCCCCAAAAGCGGTGCGATGGAAACCGCTTACCACTTGCCTCCCGTGACTAATCCTCTGTACCTGCTGACGTCATCCATTAAATAAATAAAAAAAACCCCGTCACCCTTTGGACTTTGTGAATAAAACAATTTTTCCCGCGTCATTTTCATTATTCTGTGAACGACCAAAGTATCATGCAGAGAATTTCAAAATCAAACTGTCAAGCGCCATCAACTGTATTTTGTTGAAGACAATTGCATACCAGTAATCCAGAGTTCGTACGCCATAGCCTGTACCTGTTTAATCACTGTTCATCTCCCAAAAAATAGGTATTTACCCCAATTCCCGTTAAAACTCTGTGAAATCCTAGCTTTTGTTTTAAATTCCGCACGAAAGGCAGAAACAGAGTTCAATTTGGTCTTGTTCAATCCCCATAATTGTAAATTGCATTCCCAAAAGTTGTAATTGTGTTTGTTCTTCACAAAAACCCAAAATTCATTTCTGAATCCACAAGAACTAGAAATAGAGGTTCCAGTGGCTCTGAACGTCGCACCTTTGAATGCCCCTCACAGAGATTTAGACTATCTGCCCCTAGCAGATAGAGATTTTCAAATTAAAGACCTCGTTCTTAGTGATAATCCTCTTCGAACCTTTTGCCGCTGCAGAGATAACTTTATAAACGGTTATGATATTATTGGATTATGGGAATCCAATCTCCCCATGTATCTTCTCCCCTCAGTCCATATTTTTCCCGAGTTAATTCATTACTGCCATGCAAACTATGACCCCAATCAAAGAGCAGTTTTTTCCCTGAGTCAGAACATCCTTTTCCCAATCACTACTCAGTCGATAAATGAAATGCTGCAATTTCAACTTGGTCAAGCCCTCACTCCCCTGTCCATGGGAGAATTACTTGAAAATTCTGCCAATTTGTCCCATGAAGAGTTAAATCGCATTTGTCAAACCTTCATGTTACCAGAGCATCAGCCCAAAGGCCCTCCCCCCTATGGTTATACTTTTTTCACTGATGTGGGGAGGCTTATTCTGAATATGATATCCTTTATCATGGGTTTCAATACTATTGAATATGTTGATCAATTAACCCTAGTATTGTTGTCTATATTTACCCCTGGACAGTCCCCTGCTGTCAAGTATGATTTTGCATCCTACATTGCTGATAAAATCCATGATCATTTCATGAGATTTGAGAATGAAAAAGTGTTCAAATATTCTTTTGTTATATATCATCTCATGATTTATTACCAATAAGAAAGTTTCCCTTTCCATGTTCAGAAACTTGATGCCAAAGGAAATCCTAGGTCTGTGATATTTTGGTCTGCCATCACCCATAATTCCTCTGATTCTCCTTACTCCTATAATGAGTTTATCGACCTATTTGTACACCCTGCAACCACTTTATTAACAGGAGTTTCCCCTCCTAGAGTCAATAATGAAATAAAGAAAATTCTACAGCTCTCAAAACAATATAGGGTAGGTGACTGGTACTTGTATCAAAATCACACTGAGATCATAATATATGGATGTGAATTGTGCCCATTCAAGTTGCCCAAATATGTCCCCATGAGACTCTTTGCACTAGAGTATTTCAGGCAGATTATTAACTCAGATATAGTTCATTTCTGCAATGCAAAGAAAAAGGCTCAACTCAGGATCAAAAGTCAATTAGGTCCCTTTGTTTGTAACTCTAGAGATGCTGGAAAGGAAGCAGAAAGAATCTTAGAAGAATATCTTAGATTACAAAAAAGTTTTTACTGGGTGCCTTATGACCCAAATAGCTTTATCTGTGATAGAATAATGAAAAATAAACTATCACCATACATTCATCACAAAATTCTAGAAATTGAACAATATGCCAATATGGATGAATGGATGGAAGGAACATTGGTAGAACAGGATAGTGAGCAGGGCAATGTTGAAAATGTAATGAAAGACCTTGAGAAAATACTTGACCTAGACTCTTTTGGGCAGGTGCAGATACCAGGTATTGGTCCTTCTTCTGCAGGGACTTCTTAGCAAAATTTACAGGAGATCAGTGCATTGGCCACAGTACAATCTAAAGGAAAAGAAAAGGAGTCTGACATACAAGTATTTGAAAAATTCACAATGACAGAGCAACCTAAGACTTCTAAAGAACAGGGTCAAGTACAATTTCCTCCTATTTAGATCAATGAGCTAGAAATTTCAATTTTACAAACTCCTATCAATATAGAAAAAGGCAAGAAGAGAGATGCTGAAGTTGCTACCCTTGTTGGTGGATCTTCAGAACAGCCTCATGCTAAGAGACAAAAATTAAATCCTCTTCCAGAAGTAGATTTTGTTCAGGAAATTCCTGATAGCCAGAGAGAAGATTTGGATAGTCAAAAAACAGGTATAGTCAGTGGGGCATCCACTGCTTTACAGAGAAAAGAGCTGCAAAAGCAACAGAGTGTTGAAATATCTTCTTTCAAACCACCAGTTAAAGATGCAGGAGATATAAAGAAAACCTTTATCAATATAAAAGCTAGGAATGATCCACTAAGACTCCAGGTTTACAATCAGTA
Source organism: Pinus albicaulis (assembly GCA_034641835.2). Lineage (NCBI taxonomy): Eukaryota > Viridiplantae > Streptophyta > Pinopsida > Pinales > Pinaceae > Pinus > Pinus albicaulis. The sequence goes on along the minus strand of JAXQQM020085527.1, from coordinate 161,489 downwards.
TTTGAAGATGGCTCCTAAGAATCAAGAAAGATTGATGTTAGCTTATGACATTCAACAAGGCAAAATGATAATGAGTCACTTCAAACCAAAAGTGCGGCAACCTCAAACAGATGCAGATCATATTAGAACAAATTTTGAAGTCTTAGAAAAGGATATTCATCCTTTAGATCAGATTGAGTTACATAAGCAGACTGGTGAAATGATCTATTCTACTTTGACCGATAAAGAAATGGCAACTCAGAAGTTGCAGGATTCTTTGGAGAACACTAATGCACAATTGCAGCTTGAAAAAGCCTCTTCTCAGGCCAAAGACAACAGGATAAATACATTGGAGGAAATAATCATTGGATTGGGTCACAATCCTAAAGATGCCAAAGGTATAGAGGCCCTAATCAAGAAAAAAGATGATGATATTGCAGCTTTGAGAAAGCAGTTGAAATTGCCAGCTTCTAGACATCCACAAACTGAAGAGATGATAAAGATAAATTCTGAAGAAGAAATGATGGACTTTCTTTTGAAACTGAATGAGCAACTAAATGAAATAGAAAAAGAGCTTGAACAGGCATTAAAGAACAAGCAGTCTACTATTCCAGCATCAACAACAGAGGTAATTATAGGTACAGGTACATCCACAACAGGTCATCCAACAGAGCTATCACAGGTAAATACTTCCAATTTGAGTTCTGAAGAATTAATAAAGTCAATGAATGAATTGAAACTTCAAGTAACAGAACTCCAGCACACAAAGTTACAGCTTATTAATTTAAAACAAAGATATGATCTCTCAAAAATGAGTGTTGCTGATAAAACAAGAGAGGTCAAAAGATTAGAAAAATTGGTTAAAGCATTGGAAAATGATCTCACATTGGAGAAACCTTTAAAGAAATAAATGAAATTCTTTGGGACAACATTATCCAATCAATAAAGGATGTCTAGTCTTCAATTCAGATTATGTATGAACAGAATGATTTAGTCAAATTGGATATAGAAGAAGTTCAAAGTACAAGAGAAGAATTGGGAAATAGGCCTGAGGAAGCCAATCAACTCATACAGTTTCTAAACACTCAAACCAGACACCAACTTGCAGAACTTGGTATTCAAGATAGAACCGGAACAATTTTGGAAATAAAAAGAGTTTTTACTAAGAGAACCCTTATGCAGAATCTAGAACGAATGTGCTCAGATATGCAAGACGAAATCATTGCCTTTAGAGAAAGATTTGATATTTTGTTGAAAAAAGGATTGCTCAGTCCTATAGTTTCAGAGGATAAATTAATGGACCTTGAAAGCTATGTTGAAAAATTGGACAAGTATGATGACAATCAGGCCAATTCTTCAACCAGTACATTGGAAGCAGCATTGCCAACAGGAAAAAATCTTCATGACAGATTGGAAAATTTATTTTATCTTGAGCATGAAGTAAAGCATTTGTTTCCAATTCAGCCTACCTTTTTCAGATATACTGAGGCTGATGAAACATTGAGAAAAATTAAACGGACCAGAATACCAGAAGATAAATGGTGGGAAGAATTGTTGGAACTTTTGTAAAATTTATCCTTATATGAAATTTTGCCTATTTACTTTGATTTTATTACATCCTGCCACAAGCCTAAATGTTTTATGATTCTCCAAAGACTCTTGGAAAATAATGCTTTCAAAAATGATGAATTTTCTTTAGTATCCAACGAATCATGTGATTTTTGGCTTGGAAATCCATTTCCATTTTACTATAGGGATGCCTCCTTTTCTTTTCCTTTCCTTCTAGATAAAATGAAAGCATTTTTTTCTAATATTTCCCAAGATACCAACAAGAATATAAGCTAGGGAATGCCAATATACTGGTATGGACACTACTAAGGTTAATGTGCCACCCAAGGATAACCATATCGTGATTATTTTTCCCACTTTTTGATATGGAAAGAACCAATCTCCATACCTATAGTCATTAAATCTTAACATAAATCCCAAGTAGTTGAAATGGGTGCACTTCGTTGAATGTTTTTTCTAACATATCTTCCAAATCATTGAAAGTGATGGTAGACTTGAGTAGGTTTACTTATATTCCAAATGAAACCCAAAATGATTTTAGAGCTCTAATGAGTCTTCACAGACTAGTCCTATCTACTATATCCTGCAAGAAATAGGATAGCATCGTCCACCAATAGAAGGTGCGTAGACAATAGCATATGTAAATGCATGAGTGATCAAAATAGTAGCATTTCTTAATTTGTTTAGGCATGTATCTCTTGTTTTTCATCTTCCATATTCAAAAACTAATCACGGATTTGGGTGTTGATTCCATGTATATTCTAAATGGATTGGTATCCAAACCTTTCCAGATGCCCCCACACCTGCGACCGGGTAAATTTTATTTTTTTAACATACTAGTTAAATAAATATTGTTGTAATATATTTTCTAATCTCTCTCTCTCTCTCTCTCTCTCTCTCTCTCTCTCTATATATATATATATATATATATATATATTATTTTATATATAATTTGTTTTATTCTAAGTCATAGGCATAGCTACTGTAACTTTAACACCCAATTACTACAACTAGATACAAGAAATAGTTTTATGTAACCATTGTTGCAACCTTAAGTTACTGTTGTTGTTCCATTACTCAAATAAAATAATTCTCGTATAAAGGTTTTTGTCGTGTCTCTATGCGTAAACTTCAATATTTACAAGGACTTGTTACGTATAATGATCTCTTAATATATATACTTTCTTTCATATATAATATTTTTTATTCTAAGTCACGGATATCGTATCCCCAAGCCACAACTCCTACAACCTCAAGCCATAGTTGGCGCAACTTTAATGCATAGTTACTGCAAATAGATACAAGCAAATGTTCTATGGAACCGTTGTTACAACCTTAAGTTACAGCTATTGTTCCCTTATTCAAATAAAATAATTCCCGTATAAAGATTGTTACCGTGTATCGATGCCTCAACTTCAATATTGACAAGTATTTTTCAGGTATAATAATCTCTTAATATATATATATATATATATATATAATGTGTTTTATTCTAAGCCGCAAATGTTGCATCCCCAAGTCACAACTTTTGCAACCTCAAGCCACAGTTGTTGCAACTTTAATCCATAGTTACTGCAGTCGGATACAAGTAATTGTTTTATGGAACCATTTTTGCAACCTTAAGTTACAACTACTATTCCCTTACTCAAATAAAATAATTCTTGTATAAAGGTTGTTTTCATGTATTTGTGCCTCGGCTTCAATATTTATAAGGACTTGTTAGGTATAATGGTCTCTTAATTCCCCATTGTTTTCAAAGTGAATATGGTAGATTGTAAATCCCACCATTTTCCTCTCACCATAATTTCCACTATCTTATAAATTAGTTGCGGGGAAGGGATTATGTCACTCTTTGAACTTCCACATAATCCAGAAATTTAATTCAGCATTTAAAATTCCTGCAAGTTTTTTTTGTAGATGACCGTAGCCATATTTCTGTACAGGATTGTATTTAAACACAACAACCAGCATTAACGCAATTCACCAACCAGAAATTTACCCCCCATTTTTGTAAATTCAAAAGGAGGACACATGGAGCATTAATATTGGATCGCATGAAATTGAAGGGAATCTGAAAACCTGAAAACTGGACCCGAATTTTTTATAAGGAACATTGGATTGAGAATTCGCATTACAAATTAGGCAGATGTCAGCATCCCATTTTGGAACGCGAATTTGGTTTGAAATTCAATCTATTCAGACCTTTAAAGTCCGATGGAAAGGGTTCTTTAATGTTTTGATAATTTAATTTTATGTATGCTTTAATATATACATATGTTTTAAACATATGTTATATATATATCATATGCGAAATGAAAGGTGGGCCATAGAATTTAGTTTTAATTTTATTTTTTTTAAAATAGGGTTTATTATAATATGTTTTATATGTTACGGCATATAAAAATAAAAAGGTCGAAAAAGCTTGGTAGTTTTTTTTATAGACAGTACGTAAATTTTTTATTACACAGCAGTGTGTAAAAAGTGAAAGACTGAGTGTAACTTTTTAAGTGTGTATGCACAACAGTGCGAAAGTGAAAAACACAGCAGAGTGTTTTAGAGACAGAGTATGTTTGTTTTGAACAAACAGTGAGTTGGTTTTATGCACTGCGTTTTGTAGCAGTCATAATTTTGTAATCCCTCTCAGTGAGGAATAAGTGTAATAGTTTTTTTTTGAGTTATTGAAGGGAATAGAAGTTTGTTTTCAAAGTATTGAAACTCTGTCTCCTGTCAAAGAAATTTTTATTTTCTCTGTGTTAAAATAAGGGAGATTTGTTCTCCATTCATTGTTCTGGAATTTTTCAATATTCCAACATGTGCAAGAACAACTTTACATGATGTAACCTATGAAATCGTAAATGGAGAAATCATAGTAACAATAAAGTAACCTATGTAACAATAAATTCAGATTCATCCTGGGAGTGGTAATGGGAGAAATCATAGTGAACAACAGGAAACATGCAGAGTTTCTTACAATCAAATAGATGAAAAAACACATACAAAAACCTAGATAATAATCATGAACAAGCTTAATATTGAATTATGAACTGTAAAGGAACTTACAAAATGTGACATTACGAACATGGTCAAGCACACAAGAAAAAATATCCTGGACATGACCCTGGTTGACAAATTGTATTGCTCATGATGCAAGAGGATTTGTACCTGCACTGCCAAGTCAATCAAAATCCATCATTATCTATACAATAAATACAAGTAATTGATGTAGTATTTTTTACTCTAAGATGCATTCTGATGATAATGTTAGAACATATGTTGAAAATTTCAAAAAATACCTGAATAAGCTCCTCTTCGTTTCAAGAACAATTTATTGGAGTCGCATGAACTTGGAACAAGCCTCCCACGATCTAAAAGAGTAGCAACTAAGTCAACATTGAATTTTTTGTTGCTACGCTGGATCGAGGGAGGTTTTCTCCAAGATTAAATCAATCCAATAAATTATTCTCTACTAAACAGGGCCAACCACGTGAAAGTGGAAGCTCTTATGGCCCCCCCCCCCACATCACTCTCAATTCCCCAATACCCAATCTATATTTCATTTTTTACTTTCATGAGCATAAAAAAAATATTCAATAACTAATAAAAAAAAAAATTCAACAAAAAGTACGCAAGGAAACATTGCAATTAATGCTTGACATAAAAATAGTATGATAAATGAGTTTTTTATATAACGCAAAAAACGTTCCAAGTATGGTAACGTTTGTCTTATAATAATACAATATTTTACATTATCAAATTTTCTTTTTCTTCTTCCTATTTCTAAAGCTCCCAATTACATCATCAATATCATCGTGCTCTGCTCCTGTTTCGTGCCTTTCGACCCGCACTGCTGACCTAGTTGCGTATTCACGATGTCTGGGCTCATCCAGTGACGGGGCATCGCCTACAAAAATAGATAATATTAAATTTTAATTGTCAGTTTTTAAATATCATTGAAATAGTTCGGTAATATTAATAAAAAAAATTGCAATGAGATTATTTACCTGGTGCACCAATTGTCGTCGCTGACCTAGTTGCGTAGTCACGATGTCTGGTCTCATCCAGTGACGGGGCATCGCCTACAAAAACAGATAATATTAAATTTTAATTGTCAGTTTTTAAATATCATTGAACTAGTTTGGTAATATTAATAAAAAAAATTGCAATGAGATTATTTACCTGGTGCACCAATTGTCATCGCTGACCTAGTTGCGTAGTCACGATGTCTGGTCTCATCTAGTGATGGGGCATCGCCTACAAAAACAGGTAATATTAAATTTTAATTGTCAGTTTTTAAATATCATTGAACTAGTTCGGTAATATTAATAAAAAAAATTGCAATGAGATTATTTACCTGGTGCACCAGTTGTCATCGTTGGGACTATTGCCCTGTCTTCCTCTCTGGTGGTAAGATCCTCAAGGGAAACATTCTCTTTCATTTAAACAAAAAACGTTATAAGGACAACCATCAAGGTATAATTAGAAAAAATTATAAGTGGAAATTAATTACCATCACAACCCTCACTGATAGTAGCATTGTCGGCCTGGTCCCCACTACAATGATCAGGTTGCACGTGAGGAGCATCTACATCTGGCTCTAAAACTGGGTTATTTGCCTCGTCGGTAGTGCTGCTCCCCTGATTTAAAAAAAGTTGTTAGACATTAAATTTATGGACGAAAACAAACATATTGAAAGGTTAATGTTTTACCTTATCAGGCATTCTGGATCTTGGGACCTGCCCCAAGCTTCTGCGGCGTTCAACTACGGCTTGATAGCCGAAATGGAAAGCGATATTTTTATCTTCCTTTGTAGTTTCTGTTCCGAAGTAATCACCCTACATTACATATGATTGTGTATTTTTAATCATATTTGATAGGATTACAAAAACGTTGGAAGGTGATACAATTAATTATAAGATGTTTAGCTACTTAATTACAATTCTTGTAGCTAATTTCAAGTAGCCGCCCTGGCCTAGCTTGTGATGGCCCTTTTTTTCAATCCTAGCTTTGGTTGCCTTTGAGGTGTCAGGAAACCTAGCATCAAAATATTGAAGTCAGATATGACGTAGCACACTTTTATTTTATACATAGAGAAAATTAAAGCTATTGAATTAAATTTGTAATTTACCTTGCGGGTCCAGTTGGAATTTTTCCTTCTTTCTTTGCCCTTTTCTCTTTTCCGTCATGGATGAGTGCTCTCCACTCACTCTCTGGAACTGCGAGAGGACGCTCATATCTAGGGTTAAATTGGAATTGCGTCCTATAGGTGTCCCTGGTATATTTCAAATATTTTTCGGCTACCCGAGCCACCACTGTTCTGTCAAATGTGCCGACCCCAAAAAGGGCTTCTAGATAATCTAGAAGTTCTTTTTTCATGTTGGAATTCTGGGAATTCAACCCTGTGCGTATGGTTGGGCCAAAAATTACCAATGCATGGCTCTCCAGAAACCTGTAGAACTCATTGTTTCCTACACACAAAAAAATATATTATCATTAATTTAAAAATAAAAATCATGATAAATATGTTTTAGATAAAGTACATGAAATAGTTAAAATATTAAAATTTACCTGGGACTTGTACATGCTTTATAGGGACACCTTCATCGTTCACCAACAACGTGCCATTAATGGTCCCTGTGGAGCTGACACGTGTAGCTCCAGGAAATGCAATACTGTAGTTGGCCATATCAGCCTCATCATTGCCAACACGTTCAACGGTTGGCTGGGTGTCTGCTTGGGCAGGGTGCGTTTCTTGGCTGGCACCTAAAAGAGTAGAAGGTGTACGAGAGGGTTGTTGGGAAATCTCTTGCCCTTGTGTCCCACTACCACCAACACTAGGTTCAACAAGTACCAGAAAACGCTACATACAAAAGAACTTTTTGCTAGTTTAGTCAATGTAAAAATTAAAAATCAAACTATCACAATTCATCTCATGCAGAACAAAAAAAATATCCTTTTGACTTTTTATTATTACCTGATATCTTTCTAGCTGGATCATAAGATGTTTTATCCTCTCTTCTGTTTCAGGTGTTTGAGGCGCATCTATCAAAGTATTGAATTCCGACCTTGCATCTCGTGCCCTTTTTCGCAACAAGAACACTGGAGATAGGGATGAAGAAAGCTCTTCCTCAAAGAGGGAATCATCAGGCGTACCATGGCTAGGTGTCTGCATATTTGAACAAAATTAATATTATTTCAATTATGTAAATAACTAAAATACCTGAAGATAGAGCAATGCTGGCACTTTACATGGTCTTTCGCTGGCCTCTTTCCGTGATCATCCCGTCTCGGGTTTGTTTCTGCACTACTCTGATCAGTCTGCCACATTGCAATAAAATTATAAATGTAAAAACTTGAAAACAATATCTAACTTGAAAACACAAAATTAAAACTGAAATAATTTCTAATAAGGCACCGGAAGATAGAGTTAGAGTTTCAAATATGCCTTGCATTGAATTCAGTCCTGGAAACATGTCATTGCACATTAAGGCACCCAAACAAGAGACGAGTTGACAATGAAGACCTTATTGAATATATTATTGGAGCAAATTCTAGTAAACTTGTTGTGAAGACCTTGAGGATATTTTTGGAGCAGCATTGTTGAAGCTGATGGTATAGCATTGTTGGAGACAATCTTAAAGGGCCTTGAAGTGAAGCTTTTGGAGCAACTATTGAAAAATCCTTGGAGCATTTAAGTAAGGCACTTTCTATCTTCCATCACCTTTTTCCTTTCAATATCCTTTAAAATATTTTGTTGATATTTAATGTTTGAAATCACGTTATAATTCCTTGATTATATGTGTTTTGGGACTTTCCCTTTGAAATTACCCCAAAATACCATGGCAATTTTATCTTCAGGATGCATGTCTGACCCTATTGTTCGATATTTTTATTGATAGTAGTAAAAATAGAGAGTTAGGGGGCTCTTGACTTGGTTTGGTTGGGCCATTAGATCCCTAACATCTACTAGGGAGAACCCCCCTTGAGTTGGAGGAGAGCTAGCCCGAAGTGAAAAGAGGTTGGTGAGGTGACAATGGGGCTATTGAATTACACATGGTATCACACTTTAGCTTTAGGACTTTATCTTGAGAAGGGCGAGATTTTGCTATATCAATTCTCAAATTGTTTACAACACTATTGTTAAGAACTAATAAGAAGTGATGTTGAGGGGTTTTTGGGTATAAGAAACAATACCATTTAAAAACTAGGGTTCTCAGTCCTTGGCATTCCTTCACCTGGGCCTAGGGGCACACTAGAATAATTTCACACTAAACCATGAAAACTTAAAAGTAAATTAACAGATCCATAAAGTAATAATAATCATAATTCCTAATTTCCTATTGTACTATATGATGCAAATTATTCAAACATGAAGCAATGAAGACATGCAATGTCTGAATTTCAAGATTGATGAACCAATAAAAGAAGTTAGAAACTACAACTTTGATTCAATACTTTGTGTCCTAACTCCAGGAAGGAATCTAGTTTGTAGTACAGAACATGCATCGTGTATTATCAATTCTTAATTGACAACAACTAAAGGTCATCTACCTCATCAATTCCTTCCCATTTTGTGTTTTATGTTATATTCCTTATAAAAGTGTCAAATTTCTCTCAAAGTAAGCAACCACTGAATAAAATAAAAAATAGTTGAGATATGATTGAGAAATGGTCATTTATTTCTTGAAAGCATCTTCACAATTTCTTTGGTTGTTTTTCATCTCAAAAAACAAGAAATGACCTAAGAAACTATCGTGATGTAATATAAGAAACAACACGGTGCAATGGCCATTTTCAAAGCCAAATGATGTCCATTGAGGACATGGCCTTTATTTGGTTCTTGTTTCATAGGAGTTTCGGGTAGAAATGGAACTTTTTTGTACCATTTCCAGTAGTAAAAAGGGAAAACCTTCTTTTTCCATGGGAAATAATTTACCTTTCATTTTTCAAGATAATCTAAATCACAAAAAATATGAACTATATTGCACACATTCTTGGAAAATGTGAAAGTCGAAAAGGAATACCCTACACAAGTGATGCACACATGAAAATTTGAACACTAATAGATTTTTGTGGTTGAAATGCAATGCTTGTTTTCATTTAGATGTAGGGTTTTTAAAGTAGGGAGAAATAATGGCTGCCAAATTAATAAGCGTTTCTTTGGGAAAAATTTAAATCTTGTATTGGGTGATGAAGATAATTGAGGGTATTGAATCTTGATTCTTGAGATCTAGAGAGAACCCTACAGCCTAACACAATCCAATGGAATTGACCAAAAAAACCCAAATAGAGTCAACCCTACTATAGGAGGAAGGGCCTGCAGTAAGAACTTACCATTTTGCAAGAGCTGAGGGAGAATGTTGTTTTGCAAGAGATGAGGGCCAATGTTGTTCTGCAAGAGCTGAGGGCGAATGCAGGGCGAATGCTGTTCTACAAGAGCTGAGGGCGAATGTAGGGCGAATGCTGTTCTGCAAGAGTTGAGGGCGAATGCTGAGGGCGAATGCTGTTCTACAAGAGCTCAGGGCGAATGCTGAGAGCGAATGCTGTTCTGCAAGAGCTGAGGGCGAATGTTGTTATGCAAGAGTGGAGGGAAAATGCGCGCGTGATATCAGACGTTAATGTAGCACACATGTACATTTGAATACTAATATATTTTTTTAGTTGAAATGCAATGCTTGTTTTCATTTAAATGTAGGGTTTTTAAAGCAGGGAGAAATAATGGCTACCAAATTAATAAGCGTTTCTTTGGAGGGTATTGAATCTTGATTCTTGACATCTGGAGAGAACCCTACAGCCTAACATAATCCAATGGAATTGACCAAAAAAACCCAAATAGAGTCAACCCTACTATAGGAGGAAGGGCCTGCAGTAAGAACTTACCATTTTGCAAGAGTGAGGGCGAATGTTGTTCTGCAAGAGCTGAGGGCGAACACTGAGGGCGAATGCTGTTCTTCAAGAGCTGAGGGCGAATGCTGTTTTGCAAGAGAGGAGGGTGAATGCACGCGTGATATCATACGTTAATGTAGCTATTATGATGGATACGAAACAATAAAATAATTTTTATGTAGCGCGCATATAAGTTTCATATTTTTATGTAGCGCACATATAAGTGTCATTATACCGACGACGGAAAAAGCGTCGCTATTGCGACGGGTGCCTCCAAACGTCGCAATTGCGACACTTAGACATTGTGTCGCACTTGTGACATTTGGATGTCATCGCAATAGCAACGCTTTGGGCCATAGTGTCGCAATTGCGACGTCTTCCTCCAAACGTTGCAATTGCGACACTTTTCTAAGTGTCAGTATTGCGACACTTTTCTATAACATCGGTATAGCGACGATTTCTAGCGGGATGGAAAAGATTTGGGGAAATTTCCGAGATTTGGTCAAAAGTGTCGGAATTTCCGTCAAATGTAGTAGTGCGAGAACTAGCTCTCCCTGTCCCTTTATAGCTAAAAGGAAAGATAAACGTGATTCAAAATGCTATCCTTAGACAGTTCGTTCATTCTTGTGCTAATCCTTACTGATTTTTCTTCCAATTCGACCACATTTAACACGTCTTATTTCCCGTGATTAGGTCCTGTTGTTCCTTCTTGGGAGCAGCTGTTGCTCCATCTGTTATTTTCAGCATAAAAATCAACGGGAATTAGTTTGGATGGTTAAATTGTATCGGGATCATTTTTCATTCATTCTTCATCAAAATCCCTTCATTATATTATTATATAATGGCACGAGATGGACAAGGAAGAGGAAAAAGGACAGTAATCAAGAGTAAATACATACCTATTGCAAGGCTCAACATACTCCCCTACTTAGCTTTTTTCATGTCCCCATGAGAAATAAATAATTCTTATGCAAAGAAGTTAAGGACTAGGATGGAGAAGATCTGTCTGTAATAGGCCTGAGACCATGATGTAGTGCCAGGTTTGCAAAGGCTGCCTCTTCATGTCCTTCAGGTAACTCATGGTTAGGCTGATACCCTTCAGGAGGATACCAAATAATGGGGCTTCTAAAGCGACATCCCACCCAATAGGGTCCTTCTTTTAAGATAAAATTGTTGTATGGGACTAACCGTCTCGCAACAGCTTTGAAATTTCCATAATTAAATGGTTCTCTTTCCTTAACATTGTTGCTTGAAACCATCCATCGCATTTTGGATGCAACCAGGGATCTTTCCTAAATGGAGAGGAAATATGACGTTCCTTTCTGCAAAATTTCCTTATGTATGGGCCCTAAAATTTTAATCACGCCCTCCTGTGTCATCAGTATTTTATGCTTAGTAAACAATTGTAGAGGGTGAGTAGGTTCACTTCTTACCCAAAGATCTAAGTTGTGTTCCTGTCTTTGGAATGAATTATAAGCCTTCAACCACTTGATTTGGTTGACAACAAAAGAGATAAAAGCCTGAAATTGAATATCTCCAATAAAAGGGCTAGGATTCACATCCAATTCTTTGTCTAATATGAAATTATACAAATAAAATTCAAAAAGAAGCCTTTGGACCTTTACTTCATGTGTCTTACAACAATTTATAAAATCCTCCATTGTCTTCAGCTCAATTGGCTTACCGGCTCTAACAGCTTTGACTTTTAATAATAAATATGGTTCTAATAAGAACAAGGCATAGTTCGTAACAAGAGATCGATAGGTCAAGATATCCGAATATAATGAACAAATTGTGTCCAACTGATCCCTGACGCTATTCAGCTTTGTTTTCATCCTCTCCAATTTTTCTTCTTCTTGTCTAGCCCTATCAAAAGCCTCATTCTTTGGTAGGGCTATTTCCCTCAATTTTTTTTGTAACTCCTGGTATTGTTGCAGGGAGACTGTCTTATGTTAATGTTGCTCTAAAGCAAGATAGGCTTGCATCAGTTCTTCTCAAAGTTTTAAAATAATAGGGTCATTCCTTGACAAGTGGTCCTTGGATTGCCCTTATGTCTGAGTGCTGATGCTGTGAGAGAATACCTCTTCAGTCTGTATTTCCTTATTGTGGGAGGACAAACCTCCGTTTAAATAGCTGTATTTACCAAGTTTTCATGAAAATTAACCTAGGTGGCTATTGTTCGAGTGGGAGCGAGTTCGGTTTGAATTTCTATTGATTTATTCTTGCATATTCTTGTCTATGTAGCTACAGAGGTCACCTCAGGAGCGGTGTTCTGAGTTTTTAACTTCTCGTCGTAGCCTTCTGACTTTCATCTGGAGCCTCTGGTATTTCTATCTCAACTTCTTAAGTTTTTCTCTAGCTACTTGGCTCTTTTGAGGAGCATCCGCTCCACTAACAGGTTTATCAATGGTTTCTAGAGCTGCTTGTTGGTCATTAGGGTTGTGTTCCAAAAGAACCATATCGCCTGACTGATTGTCAGACTCGTGACTAAATTATATGTGTGCAAACTTCTACTGGTCCTCATGGCTGTATTCCAATAGAATTGTGTCACCGTACTAGTTGTAGGATTCTTGAAAAATTTCTATGTCTGCAGCCTCTGGAGATGCCAGTGTTTCTATATGCCCAGAATTCTCTGGGACTTGTGTTTCCATTATGATGAGACCAAGTGGTCCTCCAGGTTGCATATATACATTAATATTTTCCAGGACCTCTGTCTCAAAAACTTATAAAGGATCATCCAGTCTTGCTTCAATTTCCAATTCATTATTATAATTCTATTCTTGTTATTGTATTGAATTGGCCTCTTCTTCAGGCTCTGATGCGAAATTGAGTGCCTCTTCTTCAGGTTTAGAATCTCTTATCCTAACTGGACTGGTTATCTCCGTAGGTTGGTTTATTTCATCCCAAAGATTTGCAGACATCCTCTGGGCTAGTTCAATTCTTACAAACCTCCTGCGTTTATGGGGTTCAACCTTTGAACTAGCAATTTTTTTTTCTTTTCGGAACAGGGTTCTGCTGGCTTGTCTCTGTAATTGCGGGATGTTGGATTACAGGATTTTGCATGCTCTCTAGGACCGTCATGAAACCATCCCAGGTTAAGTTGTATTGAACCAGGCTATGACTGATGATTAATATAATCAATCCATGGTGACTTATAAATTTTCAGGGTGTCTAGCCTGTCTTATTCTAACATCAGTATCATGCAGTAAAGAATTCACAAGAGACGACAAATTAACAGTGAGTTTTTGTTTTAAGAAAACTAATAGTTTAAGTTGTCATGGTCTTACCACATCTCGACGTCCATCACAGGTAATGTATCTTTGGATAATGCTTGCTAATTCTTTCCATGGTTTTGCCAGAGAAGATGGTTGGATGCCTTTTCCTTTCTTGAATAATTGCTCACCTTCGTCTTTGAAATTTTCCACCGCATCTTGCAACAATACATGTTTTTGTGAACATATAGTTCCTTCTGTCGACAGCCCAAATAATTTAGCTATTACAACATCTGTGACTGTAATTCTTCTACCTTTAACCATGGATTCCCCATTCTGCAGATGTTGTAGAAATTCAATGGAAATTTCCTCATTCGAGGGCTGAAATATTGTGAGATAGGATATCCACCTTGCACGGATCAAAATTTCCCTGGCTCTGTCGGAGACCTCTAACACTAAAGGTTCTTAGCACACTGTCTTACCACCCATAATGCTTGAATTCTTCCTACTATTGCAAAGGATGAGTGTAATGGAAAAATTCACCAATACTGAAAAAAACACATCAATACTGAAAAACACAGCAACACTTAGAGCGATAGAATAACAAGTTGTTGTAACAGCTAAGTGTAGTTGATATTAATTGTGTTATTTTAAGGGTTGTTAAATTGCTGCATGCCACGTGATCATGGAATATCTTATCAATCAATGAAATAATGACAATGCATGCACGAGTGTAATGGAAGTTCTCTCCCCCTTCGAAATGAGAGGTCACCTACGATCGAATAGAAGGGAAATGGTTGTTCCGACAGCAAGATATAAGGATGAAGGGTACAGTAGTAAATGTAATAGAGTATGTAAATAAATGATGGGACAATAAGAGAGATGGATAGAGTGAAAGTGTGGTGTATAATCATAGTAAATGACAAGAGACAAGATGCTTTGGTTGATGATAAGTTATGTGATAAGGAAAGAGGACAACAATATGTACAAAGGGAGGCTTTGCTGATGATATTCCGGCTATACACGATATGATTGAGTAAAAAATATGAACGCATGCATAAAGGTTCAAAGTAGGGAAGTGTTTAGAGGAAATAATCTCTCGGATAAAAAGATAAATGGGAAGAGGGTATTATAATAATTATTGATTGAGGAAATAGAACTTCAATACCATAAGCAGAGATTCTGTTGCTAGCGGGCATGCATAGCCTCGATAGAGTTTATTTTTAACCCATGTGAGCTAGGATCCTCAATTTATAATTGAAAATTTTCATTGCTATTTCTGCAAAAGAGACTAGCGTGCTGGCGTGGTAACTAGATAACCATACTGCCATTCACTGGGAATTAGCAAAAGTGAGCAGGTTGGCTCGTGATGAGACTTCCTGTTCCAAGGATGTTTTAGCCATTGCTATAGGGTAAACTGCTTGGGTGGTTGGTTTTCGTGGATCCCTCTCAGGGCTTTCCGGTGCCCGAGGCAGACAGTAAGATTAGCTATGCTGTTCACAAAGATGGCATGAGCATGTTCATATTAGCTTGAAATAACTTGAAGGAATACAATAGAGAATTACCTCTTTGACGGTCTTGGAATCTCTTGGAGAACGCTGAGCAGCAAAGTAAGAGTCCTTCTTCGCCGGCTCCAAATCTGAGACCTGCAATCAGTCAAAGCACCCGCGTAACTTCTAATATAACAAGTATTCTATCAATTAAATCAATAATAAACATCTAGATTATACACATCTGAGCCATTCATATCATACTAAGTAAATATTGAAACAACAATAATAACATTAAGCATTGAATGGACAAAACGAACACAGTTCTATTGATTTTGCAAGAAGGAGGATTACAACCATCGGTTGTACCAAGCCCTCCTCAGTCTCCCAATCTCTCTTCTCTCTCTAGTGAAGAAGTCCAAGTCAAAAAACTCTCTAGGAGCCTCTTTGACTCTTGGCCTTCACAATGTCACACTATTCTCTATTCCACAAGTATACAAGAACCTTGAGCAATCCTTCGACCTTCAATTAAGAGCCTTCAGCTCCTTCTTATAGGAGAGGGAGAAGGCCATTGTTGCCTTTCTCTTTCCACTAGTTTGGAATGGAAAAGGCTTAGATGTTTCTTTGATCTCCATGCTTTTGCCTCTCTTAGAGTTCAGTCTTCTATGGAAATGACCAATAATGAACTGGTGCTTCTGCAGTTTCCTTTGTGCACTGACTCCTTTGTGAGGGAAAGTCGGAGATTCAAATCTTTCTCCGCGCTCTTTTCCCAATTCAAACTTAAAACACGGGTAACGCGTCCTTCCAGTGTAAACAGAGCGTTTCCCTAGCCACTAACGCGGCCAATGTATTGCTTGCCTACGTTATAACGCTCTTGTTCTATTCTATATATGCGTTACCCTGGCAGAAATAGGTTTAATTTAGGTCTTTGTACTTCATCCATATTTGTCTTCCTCTCTGAGCTGATGAGGAGGTATTTTGACCTGTAACAGATTCCCCCTAAAGTGTGAGGTCAGAGACGAAGACGATGGCCGAAATACTTTATAATTTGTAGAGAGAGAGAGATTGAAAGACTGAGGAAAACCTGAAACAACAACATATGTCAGAAAATATAGTATTTGCCTAGAGTCAGGCATGTCCCATGCTCAGTAGCTTTAAACAACATGATTTCTCTAGAATAGAGATATGAAGATTCTGTCCACCAATAGGCACAATGTGGAAGTGTCTGTCATAACGGGATTAGGTTGAAGAAGCTGTCTCCATAAACAATATCGCAGCTTGGGGAAGGGAACACAACTTTAATGATGTAACCTTTGCCCCAAGGTCTTGACCGTCGATTCACTTAAACTGCATATTTCTCAGCATGTGAATGAGAGAGTTGTCGTCGAACATGTGAGAAATCGTCTGATTACCAGTCAATAATGAAAACTGTTAACAGATGCGAAGGTGGCCACCAATAATGATGATGGTCCCTAAGATGCCCAGTAAAATCTAGCGAGTGTGAATAAAAGGAGTTGAAGTCGAACACTCGTAGAATCATTCGACCAAGAGCCAATGATGAAGACCCTTGTTCAAACACAAGACTACCTGCCACTGATGTCTACAAGTATCTGGGTACTGATGGGTTTCTGGATCAACTTCCTAGATAAGGTGTTTGAAGTCGATAGGAAGTGATCTGTTGAGAGGTAGGCACTGAGGCGTCCTACATCAGTCAACATGAAACGGAAACCAACTGATTTTGTTTATGATTTGAGATAAGGAAGAGTAAATGGGAACGTCAGACGACAAATAATTTCTGGCATAATGAACGGTTTGGTTGATAATAGGAGCAGTAGATAGCGAGATCTGCTTGAACAATAGAAGGCACTCTAGCAGGGTACTAGGCAGCTGAAGCGTGTTGAACACCAAAGAGTGTGTTAGGATTTTACCGATGCAGGGACACTGGGAAATGAAGGCTAATACTCATAGATGGTAGGGTTCGGCTAACTACGAAAGAGTTTTCTGGGAAGTGTCATGTTCAAGAATTTTGCTGCCAAATCGACCTTTTTTGAAAATGTAACAGAGGTAGTATCCATTTTGTCCAAATTTTTCCCCGTCTGATTAAGTTTAATGAGTCCAGACGAGTAAACTCGGTGAATTTTTCATGTTTAGAGAGTCTGAAAAATGTCAGGAAAGACAACTCTGTGCCCCATATGATTAGATTTAACGAGTCCAAATGAGCAAACTCGGTGAATTTTTCATGTTTAGAGAGTCTGAAAAATGTCATAAAAGACAACTCCATGTCCTGTCTGATTAGGTTTAACGAGTCCAGACGAGTAAACTCGGTGAATTTTTCATGTTTAGAGAGTCTGAAAAATGTCATAAAAGACAACTCCATTGGGGTACCTTTGTCATGTCTTGATAACCGAGCACGTCAAAGGGATAATAGTAAGCCTGAAATAGTTCATTTTCCGTAAGTTATTCCATCGAATCCGGAAAGGTGAGAAAGCTATGTTCGATATACGTCTACCTCATTTTGTTATGAGTACGAGGAGACGCAGTAAATCTTCAATATTCTTGTGAAATTTAACGAGTTCAATAAAGAAAAACTCGGTGAATTTTTCATGTTTAGGGAGTCTGAAAAATGTCGTAAAAGACGGCTCCATTGGGGTACCTTTGTCATGTCTTGATAACCGGGCACGAAAAAGGGGTAATAGTAAGCCCGAAACAGTTCATTTTCCGTTAGTTAGTCCATTGAATCCGGAAAAGTGAGAAATCTATGTTCAATGGACGTCTGCCTCATTTTGTTATGAGTACGAGGAGACGAAGTAAACTCAATATTCTTTGTGAAATTTTCACGAGTCCAACAAAGAAAACTCGGTACCTCCGTGAAATTTTAACGAGTCACGCGGAGAAAACTCGATTTACTTTTTCTGTTTAAAGAGCTTTGAAAAAGAGGAAAAGAATGGCTCTTTGTTCTTTGTCTCAATAGTTTAACGAGCCTGACAAAGGTGACTCGGGATTTTTTCGATTTTATGAGCGAGAAAAAGATTCCTAAAAAGAATGCTCAGTACTTCTCCATAGTTTTAACGAGCCTGAAGAAGAAAACTCTAGGTTTTTTGGATTAACGAGCAAGAAAATACCAAAAAAGAACGCTCGATGCCAACTTCGTATAAGTTTAACGAGCCCAAAGAAGAGAACTCGAGGTTTTTCGGATTAACGAGCAAGAAAAATACCGTAAAAAGAATGCTCGAAGTTTCTTGATCTCTTTCTCGTCAATAGAAGGATCTATGTCGGAAATTTTCTTGTGAGACCAAGAAAACACATCACGGAATTCTTTGAAAATGGATGTGAAGCACGCAATTTCCTCAGGATTGCAAGCTTCTCCATTCTGAATATTTTCCACGATACCCGTTATGACCGAGGTATCAATGAGCATTGTCTTAGAAATATTACCCATGTTCCCTTCTGAATCGATAGTGTGGACAGTCGTATAAGAGGAGGGAACTATCTAAGGTTGGTCAAAAGACGGGATTTCAGTTTTTATCGCCTCCGAATCAATCGTCGAAGCGCAATGGTGGAACTCTCCCCATGGTCGTTCTTCTAATGACATGATCTCTCGAATAGCTTCGTCTGTAGGCCAGACTTCATTGAGGGGATCCTTAGAGAGAACTGTTATGGGAGAGGGGGTTGTACCTGTGGTCGAAACCATATCAGTGGAGGGTTCAGATGCGGTCTGGATGGCTTGGTAAGCCAACTCAACCGGCATCTGATCTCCATAGGAATCAATATCTGAAGGTGCCGGGATGATCCATGGGTCAATAGAGCCATCCGAAGAGGTGGATATCATTGCAACCGTGTTTGGGATCTGTGGCGGCGGTAGAGGAAAACAACCCAGTAGGGAAGATGCCTTCAGAAGACCGGTACCGATACTGACGTAAGAGTCAGGGACACCTCCTATTAGGGGTACAGAGCTACTTGGTAAAGTGGAATAATCAGGGGTGCAGAAGGATAGCTGATCGACCGTGACTATTTTCCCATCCAATGGAAATAGGATGAGTCGGAAGACCGAATACACGATGGCGGTCATAGCATAAGACCAACTGCGACCGAGCAATAGATTATAGTCGAGATGACGCTCTACGACTTCAACGTCCACGTTTACCATTTTCCCACTCAGAGTGATGGGAAAGCTAGCAAGGTATCCTTTGGGTAGGAACGTGTGGCCATCGAAAGCTTTGAGGGAATTCGATGGTGGGGTTAGAGTAGGAGAACCTAAATTCAGCCAGCAAGCTTGTGACATAACGCAGGTCGAAGCACCTTCGTCTATGACAGTGCGATGGATGGGTCTCCCTTTCGACACAACCTGCACCTAGAATGCGAGTTGATGTGAGAGGCGAGGTTTAGCCTTTTCCATATCAAAGATTGCTAGCGTGGAATCCTGGGGGTCTATTCCGCCAATGGCCAAAAGCAAGGCTTTCCTTTGTGCTGGACAGGTTTGTAATACTTCAAGTGCAGACATAGCTGACGGTGCCTGCGCCAAATCTTCTACAATGTTGTAGTTTTGGGCTGCACGTGCAGAGGTATTATGAGTCGTGCGTCGAAGTGTCCCTTTAGGGGGATGAATTACAGGTTCAACAGTAGGCCTTTCGATATGCAAATCGTTGGGCGGCGGCAGATTGGAACTAGTTCCGGGTTCCTGAGCATCTATGGTAGGAGTTCCATAAAGCTTGGCGCGAGTTTGAAGGTCAATACTCTCGATGCCATAGATGGAAGATGGTCCTTCGCCGGAAGGATACAAACCACCATTGCCCCATTGATGGGGTTGTGGTGGGTTGTCAACCATATGTTGATGTTGCTGCTGTTGATTGGGGAAAGGATTGTGAAGAACGGCAGGTGTTCTCCCAGAATCCTTGTTAGCAATAAAATCGGTGCATTCCTGCAACCGAGGACATTTGTATGTCAAGTGGTCCTCCGCACAGATTTTACAAGGAAATCTCATGGGTTTATCCTTTCCTTTTTCATTAGAAGCATTTTTCTGATTAGAGTTATTCTGATTATTCGACTGCTCTTCCGAAGA
The DNA here is from genome assembly GCA_034641835.2 of Pinus albicaulis. NCBI lineage: Eukaryota > Viridiplantae > Streptophyta > Pinopsida > Pinales > Pinaceae > Pinus > Pinus albicaulis. The sequence goes on along the minus strand of JAXQQM020085527.1, from coordinate 141,297 downwards.
AGATGTTTTCTTCTTATTCTTCCTATTTTTCCCGTTGGGTTTTTGTGAGGTTTGCACCGAATTTACCTCAGCGGAAGGGAGAGGAGTTGTTTGATGGGGGGCGGTGGCAGCTGAGGATGGCTGGGAGGTTTTCCCCCGAGACTGATTGGTGGCTACACCAGAGATCGCGCCAACGAGACCATCGGCATGAGCTCCGATTTTCTGAGTAGCCGGAGGGTTCGGGTTACCAGGGGCATGGGGGAGTAGATCGTAAAGCGTGTCGGATTGGGAATAGATTAAATCCAGGTGCTGGGCACGACGAATACATTGATCTTCTGTCACTGCACCAGAAAGGCCAATGTCTTTAGAGATGTGGGGTAAAAGAGACTTGCAAAACCAATTGGCCAAGAGATGGTCCGGTATTAGCGCTTTGACGAGCCTCCTCCTACGTCTCCATTCATGAATATGGTCGGAGATGTGGATGGCGGTGTCTTGGCACAGTGATGTTAACAATTCTGTGCCGGTTTCCACTCTAATTGGTAGTTGAAAGTTCTTTAAGAACTCCGTCGCTAAAGCGCCAAACGTATTGATGGCGGCACGTGGTAATTCGATGTACCACTTGGCGGAATTGCCTGTAAGGGTGCGGGAAAACAGTCGAAGTCGGACACTATCATCTACCATGGAATTGGATATGGACCATAAATGGAAGGTAGTGATGTGTGTGGCCGGGTCGTCCCCATGCTTCCCGTCAAACTTCGGGATATCTGAAGGAATCTTATGCGGTATAGGAGGCCAAAGCGAGTTGTGGTTGATGGGGTCGTTTGTCAGCTTATGGATGTCGGGTATGTCCAAAGCTGCCAAGAAAGGCAATTGTGGATTTGCCCCCGAGTCTAACCAAGGCAGTATGGGCTGACTACTTGGACCATAGGGTCCCCCCATCCATGTGTTACCAGAAGGGTAAGTGGGACTTTGATAAAAACCTCCCATAGGTGGAGGAGTAGGAACATACGGTTGTTGTCCATAGGGCATAGTGTATTGAGGGGCAAACGGTTGGTTGCCCCCAGCATAAAAGTGCCCTCCCACTCCAGATGGAGGTTGGGGTTGGTTAGTCCAAATGGATGCAATAGAGTTTCCCGGAGGCATACTAGTACTTGCATAATTTGGCAACGGTATAGATCCTACACCTATGTTTGAACCACTTAAGAGGATAGTATTTACAATGGGTTTTCCCCAAACCATTCCTAAAGAGTTGCACCTGGAAGAGAAAATATTCTTTGCTATATGTCTGTATATTGGTTGACCTGCTCTTTTATTTGCTGGTATAGTGGTTATTAGGTGAACTCAACATAGGGTTCCAACAAAGAAAGATTTATTAAGGACTGCAAAGTAGTAGTGCTCGTGGGAGGAGCACGTGGTCTAACATAGTGTTGGTAGGGTAGGCAAGAGAAGTTGGGTAAACTCTTGAGGGTTATTTAATGACCATAGGGTTGGGGGGTAGGCATATGTGACCTCTTGGGGATTTTGATAAATAATGGCAGCGAACTGACCAGTAGGTGGGGGATGATATTGAACATGGGTTGGTTGCCATTGGCGCCGACCTTGTGGATGGGTGGAAGAGAAATAGATGTTGGTGTTACACGGACACCTTCCATCTTCGCGTGAGGTGAGATACGGACTATCACAGGTCCTAACGGATTAGTGAGCGGAGGATTGTAATTAGGTACAACGCCTTCAGTGAAAGGGTCCTCCGGGAGTTCCGGCTGATAAGGGTCTATGTGATAATCCAGATTAGTCAGAGGAGACTGCTCTTCCGTAGAAGGCCCGGGTTCACCAAGGTTCAATCTTTCCTCTAAAGTGAGAGGAGGTAGACCTTGCTGTCGTCGAGACAGACGGCGTGGGTCAGGGGACGCCACGGTGACCGGTTTAATTTTAACAAATTTTATTAAAATGTGATATATTATGAAGTCTCAAGTGACAGTAACCACACACTTACTAAAAAGAAAAGACTCTCTAAAATCAATCAGCAAGCAGCCAGTATAGGGTGCCCTGTCTGAGTACTATCGTTCACTGGTGATGAAATCCAATCTCACAATAGCATACAGAGAGGGTTGGTCGAAAGTACAGTTACAGTTACTCTAGAGCTTCGCCCGAACCCCAGACGATAGGTGTAAGCACTCTCATGAAGACGAGTACCCTCCTAAAGATTGAAGACAGAGTAGGTCTGTCTGTTTCAGGTACCAGGACAGCTCGTCCCAGTCACCTTGTGTAAGTCCCTAAAAGTATGGCCACTAAGGATACCTCAAATCACAGACATCATCAGGGGGGTCCATGGTAGGAAGCGATGTGCTGTGTTGAAATACACCAGTCCCCGATCTCGGTTTGCAAACATCACGGAAAACCCCAATATATAACACACCCACAGGATGCAGTCGACGGCGGGCTACCTTCTAGTGCACCCAAGTGTTGTCTCGCGCTGAGCTCCGGTAAAGGAACGGTCCCAATAATGTGAGTGCAGCAGGATTTCACTCGTTAATGACTCTAGTTTTCAAGTTTTGAAATCTTGGGTAGTTTTCTCACTTTCCTAACCCAAGATCCTAGCCTGAACTACTGTTTGTGTGAGCTCAAAAAAGAGTTATTAGATTGATTTTATTATCGCTTTGTTTTTAGTGTACTTTGTTATTAGTCTTGTGGAGGGGGAATGGACGTATGAAGTATAGTGAGACTCTGACTCAAGAAACCATGCAAAACATGCTCTAAATATTAACTTCAATGAAGAGTGTTTCTACAAGGAGAGGTTTCTTTTTCAATCATCCATGCACCAACATGTAAATAACACAGCTCAACTTTTAAGATTCAGACTTTTATCAACCTCTTTTAACAGTCTGTGAACTAAACTTTCAGAATAAACTCAGCTAAATGCAGAAAAAAAAAAATTTCTCTTTTAAAAAAGGAAATGCTTTGCACATTAACTAAATAAGAGAAACAAATAATCAATGCCAGTTTAGCAGACAAGCACAGGGATTCGGTCTGTGAAAGGTACTGGTGGCCAAAAAACTCTACAGCTAAAACACAGTCACAGTAGTGAACAACAGGGTGTTTGGCTGAGTAACGCTCTATCTGTGAGAAAATACAGCGTTATAACGCACTGTATTTAAGCCTAGACCGCGTTATAACACACTGGATAAACTGCATAGGTCGCGTTAACTAGGGAAAAGCTCTTCAGTTGGCCAGACAGGAACAAGATTGAACTCTGCAAGTGTTTGGTATGTCTACTGGGCATCAAAAAATGGTCGGAAGGATACTGAACAGAGGAGAGAAGAAATGAAGGGAAAAAATAGTCCGAAAAATATGGGGGAACTCCCCAGCGGAGTCGCCAATTCTGCTATAGGGTAAACTGCTTGGGTGGTTGGTTTTCGTGGATCCCTCTCAGGGCTTTCCGGTGCCCGAGGCAGACAGTAAGATTAGCTATGCTGTTCAAAAATATGGCACGAGCATGTTCATATTAGCTTGAAATGACTTGAAGGAATACAATAGAGAATTACCTCTTTGACGGTCTTGGAATCTCTTGGAGAACGCTGTGCAGCAAAGTAAGATTCCTTCTTCGCCGGCTCCAAATCTGAGACCTGCAATCAGTCAAAGCACCCGCGTAACTTCTAATATAACAAGTATTCTATCAATTAAATCAACAATAAACATCTAGATTATGCACATCTGAGCCATTCATATCATACTAAGTAAATATTGAAACAACAATAATAACATTAAGCATTGAATGGACAAAACGAACACAGTTCTATTGATTTTGCAAGAAGGAGGATTACAACCATCGGTTGTACCAAGCCCTCCTCAATCTCCCAATCTCTCTTCTCTCTCTAGTGAAGAAGTCCAAGTCAACAAACTCTCTAGGAGTCTCTTTGACTCTTGGCCTTCACAATGTCACACTATTCTCTATTCACGAGTATGCAAGAAATTTGAGCAATCCTTCGACCTTCAATTAAGAGCCTTCAGCTCCTTCTTATAGGAGAGGGAGAAGGCCATTGTTGCCCTTCTCTTTCCACTAGTTTGGAATGGAAAAGGCTTAGATGTTTCCTTGATCTTCATGCTTAACGCTTTTTTGGCCTCTTGGAGTTCGGTCTGACGTAATAATGAGCGAGTGCTTGCGGTTCCTTTGTGTGGCTCATTTGTGAGAAAGTGGGAGGATTAAATCACACCTCCGTGCTCTTTCCCAATTCAAACTTAAAACACGGAGTAGCAACCCGCCAGTGTCATGGGCATTTTTTACACTGTTCTTCCTAACTTGACGACCAATGCTGCCAGCACATGAATTGCTTATTCATTCTGGCTCTTACCATAAAAACCACCACATGGAAAATGAGTTTAACAGGTCACTTTGCTTCCCAACTGTGCATGTTTGTTCTTTCCCCTACAGTGATGAGGAGCTATTTTGACACATGCTGTTGTCAATGGATCATAACCCTGGTGTGGTGGCCATAGTGGGGATGTCAAATTGCTACATCCTTATGAACATGGTAGGCTGGCTCTTAATGAGACCCCCTATCCTCTATCTGTAGATAAAATTTAGTTGTCATTACATATTTTTATGATAAATAGAGGGAGGATCAGTACTCCTTAAGAGTAGGAATGGTGTAATAAGTTGAAGCATGTCAATAATAAGAAAAATTATACCCATAATTCCATTGATAATAGACAGAGAGAGTTATAACTAGGAAGAGTAGAACCAACATGGTAAAGATGATCAATCAGTATCATATATAGTAGAAATAAATACAATAAAGTGAAATATAAATAGTGGTGTACCTTTCAATTGTTTTAAGTCTATCATCAAGAATTTTTCTTTGTCAAAGATCATAATGTTAAAAATATTCACCTGCTTTAATAAAATCCATAATTCTTATTCGCATGAAGGTACTGTACTTTAGGCCATAAAAGGAATCAAAGAAATGAGGCTGAAATGAACTAGGAATAAGTCCATAAGAGGAAAGAGGTGTTTGTGAAATATTTAAAAAAAGGTGTTGTTCAGAACATACAAAATATGGAAGAGAAAAATCAAAAACTGTTGTTCTGAAGATTTTTGCGAGAGAACAGGTCTCGCAGAGAAGACCAGGGTTCAAGCTTAAAAGGGCCAACAAGGGTTTCCGCCGTAGTCTAGTTTCATGTCGGGATTTTCACTCTGCTCCGAAGGGCAGAGAGTCTCACCCGAGGCGTGTCGCGACCTTACTGTGATAGGGAGTCGATCGATATCATCCCAAAAACATAAATACAGTTCAATCAAGCTAAGCTAAAAGTCTAAAAAGTCATAACACAACGTCCCATAATAGATACCCCTCGGGAAAGAGTTCAGACTTACAGTAAATAAAATTTTAAAAGGTGCTTGTAAAATCATTCATTCAAAACTATAACAGATACTCGGAACAACACTCCTGAATATATTAATCAACGGCCATCAGTGGCGAACTATTACAGGGCTCAGCTGCGTGAGCATAAACAGAGCATAATACAATATGTCCTATTGGACAGAGAGAAAATGCAGAAAGACAGAGGAATGGAGAACCTTGCAACACAGAGAGAGCTCTCCTGCGGCTCCCTGTTGCCTATTCCCATCCGCGCCAACCTTCCTATCCACTGGCTGGCTGCCTATTTGTTCTTTTGCCAGTGTGACTGACAGTTCCTCCTTCCTTCTCGCTGGGCTGTCTTCTGTTTTTTTCAGTTCATCGGGAGTTCACTGCTCGTTTCCTTCCGCACTTCTCTGCCATCTATGCTTGCTCCCGTAATAGTTGCAACACCTGTCCTTTTCTCCTTCGCAACCTTGACACCTTTCTGCCTACCGAGGTTGCATTCCACCACATACTCACCACAACTCAAAATCTGTTGAATTTCAAAACAAGGGCCCCAACAGGCCCTGACCACATCCTATTAACTCACCCCGAGTCAATTGTCCTGCACTGTCTCTACTTCCATGGGTCCGCTCGGCCCTGCGCCCTGTTCTGTCTGCATGCCTCCTCCTGGTTGTCCAAACAAGGGCCCCAACTATGGGACCTTGGTTAGAGCTGAAGCTTTGAGCTCTTGGAAGGTTGCCATGGCCTGCTGCCACCCTTGCATTAACTCTTCAGTCTCAACCGTGATTCTTGTGACAACTTCCTCCGCTGCATTCGGTGGCAAGGCACCAAACACTATGCTGATCTGAGTGTCGGCCTCAGATGCCAATTGCTGCATCGTTTGTGCACTGAGTTTTATGGGCTGCCAAAGCTCCCGAATGGCCTGCCTGGCCACTGTTGAAGTCTCCTCTATTTGTTATATTTGGACCTTTAACACATCTACCTGGGCGTAGAGTTGGTCCAGTCCAGTTGGGTCTGTTGCTTCCTGGATTTCCTTGGAGATCTGTTGTAGTTGTAACGAGACCAACTGTGCCTTCATGGTAAGGGTTGTTGAGCATTCTTGCATACCCTTCAGTAGGTCGTATGCTTCTCTTGCTGTAGTACTTAGAACGTTCTGCATCTTCGTTACTTGGCCCTGTCTCTCTGATATTTGTGCCGAGTACACAACCACTGGGTCGAGAAATGTGGGTCGGGCTGCCAATTCCGCTTTGAGTTCCACATTTTCCCGGTGAATATTTGAATATGCCACCCTGAGATTGAGCGCCTACCTGACCACATCCATCTCCTGCATTTCTTCTAGTGTTTGACTGCTGCTGGCCACTACTGTAGGCCACACTTCCCTGAAAACCCTGGTCACTGTTTCCAGTTGTCCATGTACCTGCTCCTTTTTCCTCGTCAGCTATTTGCACTGTTCAATAAGCACACTTATCTATTGCTGCTGCTACTCGCGTTGCCGCTGGAGCTTTGAGTGGAGCCTCTCAGCCTGTTGTGCTGCTCTCTGAATGAAATTTTACAGCTGAGCTGTCCCCCATGTCTCCATGCTTTCGGCACTTGAGGTACCCTGATCTGGCATTCGCACCCAGAGTGGTTGTTCGCTGGCAACCGATTTTGCTGACTGGTCCTGAGGTGACTGCGACGGTGTTTGCTGTGGTACCCAGTCTTTGGAGTCTGCCATATTTAGGTCTGGTTGCCCTTCTTTCCCTACTGGATTGGGTGGTTGGAGCGGAGTATGCTCGGGGAGTGGCCCAGCTGTGTCTTCAATTGACTGCTCTAACTGATTGATTAGGTTGGTAAAAGTAGTTTGCGGGATCACGGTTGGGTTAACCAGGGGTACCACTTCTATACCCGAGTTAACCTCCATTCCATGGTCCCCATTGGTTATTCTTCTGATGACTGGATCAGACACAGTGGTAGATGAAGTGGATGGTGCGGAGCTATGGGGTTCTTGGGAGATGGATGAGGTGGTGGGTGGTAATTGATCTGGGCGGGGTGGCGACCTGTAGATGTTTACAAAATCAAGGGGGTTTATGGGGTTGTGGGGTTGCAACCCTCTTGCCTCTTCGGGCTCAACTATCTGCTCTTCTCGGATTGGTACCCCTACGTTTAACTGTTGAGGTGGATCCTCTCCCGTGAGGTCGACCACTAGGATTTATTTTGCAACCTTGGCCCTTTTGGCCTTCGGTTCCGCTACTGGTTTTGTTCGGTACGTGTTATATTATTTCCACGACTAGCCCCACACATTGTACATTTCGCTAGGCACAGCAGGGGGGTCACAAGGGGGGAGGCAACCCCCCAGTGAAATTTTTTTTGGTGTGTAGACCCACTCATAGGCAGACCTACCCATGTTATGTGCATGATTTTTCACATCGTTTTGGGGTACGATGGTTTTTGGCCCCTGGTATTTTGTAGATCCGGTCAAGGGAACTACGGTTATGTTCTAATCCAAGGTTAATGGATTGGGGTTTATGTATTCTTCGGGATGTATATATATGTGTTGTAACACTAAAAGGAATATAATGAAAAATCAAACTGGTCGTCCCAATTTGCGATCCAGGGGAAAATCTTTGTGTTTATCTTTTTTATGTTTTATTCTCTCGCTATTATTTATTTTTTGTTATAAGATTCGTGTGTAGATAATTTCTGTTCATGGTTAAAACCTACATTTGGAATCAGAGCTGTTTCAGCTTCAAGGGGATGCATTTTCTGCTGAGGGTTTTTTGCTCAGGCCTGAGGTAGACCCTGTTCAGTGGGAGATTTGCGGAATTGATTCTTGCGGTGAAAGAAGATGGTGAGTGGCGGAAAGATAGAGATTGAGAAATTTAATGGTCAGAGTTTTGAGTTATGGAAGCTCAAGATGGAGGATCTGCTGCTGGATAAATATCAGTGGATCGTGGTAGATCCGGGTACTAAACCAACGGCAATGTCAAATGAAGACTAGAAGAAATTGGATCGAAAGGCTAAGAGCACAATACGATTGTGTGTCTCAGATTCAGTATTGATGAATGTATCTGGGGAAGCTACGACGAAGAATTTGTGGGAAAAACTTGGGACTTTGTACCAATCTAAGTCTCTGGTGAATAATTTGTTCCTACGGAAAAAGTTTTATAACCTAAGGATGAAGGATGAAGACTTGGTGACGAAACATACTGTGGGCACTTCTTCATCTGTGGCATGTTGAATGTAGTCTCAATACGGTGATATTAAAATATCAGATGAAGATAAGTGCATCAGTTTGTTATGTTCTCTACCAGACTTGTGGGACAGTCTGGTTATTGCAATAGGTAGCAATACAACTACCTTGAATTTTGATGACATTGTCTCAGCCTTGCTGTCGGAGGAAATGAGACGGAGAAATATGGAGGGTCAGAATGGAGATGCCTTATCTGTACGAGGAAGGTCCCAGAACAGAAACAAGAATAAGGTTTCGAGTGGGAGATCAAATCTAGAGGGAGATCTAAATCTCCTGGAAAGTTTGTAAAGGTGTGCTGGAAATGCGGAAAGGAAGGGCACTACAAAAAGGAATGCAGATCTAAAGCTCCTGAGAAAGGAAAGGGATCTGATGAAGGTCCTTCTGCGGAGGCAAAAACCACCTCGGATGAAGGTGGGGATGTGTATTTGGCTTCTTCTTCAAATACACATGTAGATCATGAGTCATGGTTGATTGACTCAGGTGCATCCTTTCACTTCACTCCCCATAAGGAGTGGTTCTGCGAGTATGAGAAATATGTTGTTGATGTATTTCCCTGAGGGATGATGAGCCAAAATCAATGGACGTGCAAGGTCTGGCATTTGGAAAGTAGGAGATTGGAAGAGTTAACTAAGTGTTCATATTCTTGTGGCTTGCCAATCTGATTTTTGTAAGCAAGATGGATGGTGTAGGTGTAAAAACAGTGTTCGAGAAAGATGCCTGCAAGATGGTTCGGGGAGCACTGGTATTAATGCGAGGATTTCGGACTGGAACTCTGTACAAGCTACAAGGTAGCACAGTTATTGATGGGTGTAACAGTTCTGTGGTTCATGAAAGTGGGACGGAAATCCTAGCTGTGTCTGCAGAAAAGACCATGCTATGGCATCAAAGGCTTGGACATATTGGAGAGAAGGGCCTTCAGATACTGCATAGAAATGGTATGGTAGAAGGTATGTCTAATTGCTCTCTGGATTTTGATTTTTGTGAACATTGTGTATATGGGAAGCAGAATCGGGTGAGTTTTCCTTCTGGTGCTAAGAGGGCGAACAAGATATTAGAACTTGTGCACAGTGATGTGTTTGGACCTGTGTCAGTTCCATCACTGGGAAAGTCTGTGTACTATGTTTCATTCATAGATGACTTCTCAAGGAATACATGGATATATTTCTTGGGGAAGAAATCTGAAGTCTTTGACAGATTTAACAAATTTAAGGCTCTGGTGGAAAACCCCCGGTGAGAGAAAAGAAAGATAAGTGGCGAGATGATATACAATGAGGTTCGAAAATTTGAAATTTTGGGAGTCGGTATGGCAGCGGAAGACCTGCTTGCACACGGAAACGGAGTTGCGAAGGGCTCGACAGGCTTGATGATCGTGAAGAAGAAACATGCTCGGTGGCCAGGCTGTCGGGTTGAGACAAAGTGCAGGCGGCGGTGGGCCACACTGTTGTGACTAATAGATGCCTTCATCGGCTGGAGGATAAGGCTCATGGTGTCAGGCCGGGAAAGAAACCATCTCTTTCACATCTAAGGGTATTTGGATGTGATGCATATGTACATGGTCCAAAGGAGAAAAGGACCAAGTTGGATAATAAATCTGAAAGGTGCATCTTTATTGGGTATAAGGATGGTTTAAGGGTTACAAGCTTTGGAACCCAGAAACAAGGAAGGTTGTGTACAGCCAAGATGTGGTGTTTAGAGAAGTGAAAGATGTTGTTAAACATGAAGTCCTACCAAAGGAACCTGAGAAGATAGAGTTTGAGCTAAAGGAGGATGAATCGGACTCTACAACAGAAGAAGACTCAGAAGATGATGAGCCACAAACTCCAGCTTTAAGAAGATCAGTTCGGGAAAGAAGGCAACCAGAAAGGTATAGTCCATCTGCTTTCTGTTCAGGTTTTGCCTTAACTATAACTGATGATGAACCCAGAACTGTCAGGGAGGCAGTAGATTCAGAGGATGGAAAACTCTGGAAGGAGGTCATGGTTGATGAAATGGCATCCTTGCACAAAAACGATGCATGGGATCTGGTGGAGTTGCCGGCTGGAAGGAAGCCCATTGGGAGCAAATGGGTGTTTAAGAAGAAGATGAATATAGAAGGCAAGGTGGAGAAATACAAAGCTCGGTTGGTAGCGAAAGGTTATTCCCAGGTGCCGGGAATTGATTTTGGTGATATTTTTTCTCCTGTTGCCAAAGTTACTTCTATTAGATTACTTTTATCTGTTGCTGCTGCATTTGATTTTGAGATAGAACAGATGGATGTGAAGACAACATTTCTTCACGGGGATCTAGAAGAGGAGATCTAAATGAAGCAACCTGAAGGCTTTATGGTGAAGGGTAAGAAAGAACTGGTATGCAGGTTGAAGAAGTCTCTGTATGGGTTAAAACAGTCACCAAGGATGTGGTATCAGAAATTTGATACCTATATACGGGGACTTGGCTTCACCAGAAGCAAGGAGGATCACTGTGTTTATTTTAAATTAAATGGTGACCGTGTTATTTATTTGGTCTTGTATGTGGATGATATGTTGTTGATTGGAAATGACAAAGAAATTATCCAAGATTTGAAGACCCAACTATTCTCCAAATTCGACATGAAGGATCTTAGTGCTGCAAACTATGGGCATAGAGTGTAGAGATCGGGCAAGGAAGCTCGGTTAAACCAGGAAGAGAGAGTATGTTGAGACTATACTAACTGAGAGTGATGGAGTCTGAGATGATAGTGATGAATATTTATGTTCTGCCAGGGTGCAAAATTCTGTGAGCAGTCTGAACCACGAAGAAAGGAGGAGTCATGCATGTTCCATATGTGAGTGCGATTGGTAGTCGTGTATGTAATAGTGCTGGGCAGGACATTACTGTCACGGTGGGAGCAAAGCGAGTTTATTTCATGACCCGGGGGAAGGTTGGACAACGGTGGCTTGGGTTTTGAGATGTTACATGGCACTAGTGATTATGGCTTGTGCTACCAAGGAAGACCAGGGTTGGAAAGAATGTTGGACATTCGTGGTTTTTTTGATGCAGACTGGGCTGGAGATCTGGACCAAAGAAGATCTACAAGTGGGTATGTGTTTAACCTATTTGGAGGCGCAGTCAGTTGGATGAGTAAAAGACAGTCTGTAGTGGCTCTTTCAACTACAGAGGCAGAATACATAGCAGCCACTCATGCAAGCAAGGAAGCGGTTTGGTTGCAGAGATTGTGTTCAAGTATGGGGTTGGTACAGCAAGCTATAAGGATAGACTGTGATAGCCAAAGTGCAATTTTCTTGGCTAAGAACCCTGCTTATCATTCAAAGACAAAGCACATTGATGTTCAATGTCACTTTGTTAGAGATATGGTTGAGGCTAAAAGGGTGTTGCTGGTAAAGGTGGACACTTTGAAGAATGTTGCAGATGCATTGACGAAGTCTGTGAGCACTCAGAAGTTCTCTTGGTGTAGAGAAACAATGGGTGTTGAAGAATTGGGCCAATGAATAAGCTCTCCTGTGGCCCCCTGTGGAAAGAAAACAGCAAGTGGGAGAATGTTGGGTATGTGTTATATTCTTTCCACGACTAGCCCCACCTTGACGTACGTTGTCTTGGGTGCGGCGGGGGGTCCTAGCGGGGAGAGTAGCATACCTTGTTGGGTTCCGAGGGGTGGCGCCCCGGTAGAAAATTTGTTGGTGTGGACCACTTGATGTTTTGTACGTGATTTTGCACATGGTTTTGAGGCATGATGGTTTTCGACCCCTGGTATTTGGTAGATACAGTCAAGGGAACTACAGTTATGTTCTAATCCAGGGTTAATGGATTGGGGTTTATGTATGCTTCAACATGTATATATATGTGTTGTAACACTAAAAGGAATATAATGAAAAATCAAGCTGGTCGTCCCAATTTGGGATCTAGGGGAAAATCTATGTGTTTATCTATTTTATGTTTTATGCTCTCGCTATTGTTTATTTTTTGTTATAAGATTCGTGTGTAGATAATTTCTGTTCAGGGTTAAAACCTACAGTTTTCACAGCTTTACTTTTTCCCACCAGCGTTGTGGTTGCTGGGGGTGGTGAACTGGACAAGACATTGGGGATGGGTGAAAAGAGGGAGGTTGCACTGGAAGATGGGTTAGACTGGGATACCTGGAATTCTGAAAATGTTAGGAATGGAGTAGCATCACTTGCTAGTACCTGAACTACTTCATTAAAGCTTCTTACCTTAGTGTTCAGCTGTTGAATGATCAGGAAGAGCTGTAGGTTTGACATCTTGTTTGCTGCTTCCTCCGGCGTTTCTCTTGGTAACCGGTGTGGTAGCATTCTATCAAATAAGTACATGTAAACTCCATCCTTGATCTCCATCGCCATTCTTGGCCATGAACAGAACTCTGTGTGGAAGGTTGCTTCATCAATTTGGAACTTCAGAGGCCTCATATGGAACGTTGTTTTTGGTACACATGTAGACCTGAGAAAAGTATGTTTGTGTGTTACTCCAAGCCAGACCTACTCACTATATCCGTCTAGTAAATTTCTTGGAATCCTTTGTTGACTCATTACAACGTCAACCATTTGACCATACCAAATTCTGAAGGCTTCTTCATTGACTTCCTTTGTGCTTGGGTCTCCAAACACTTTCCACGGCACAAAATTCATCGCCAAAGGTTGGTCTTCTGCTATCTCCACTAGTATCTTGATGCTGGGGAAGGTCCACTTCCACATGGCCAGAAATGATTAAATATCCATAGATAAACCTAGTTTCTCTCTTGTAATTTTCCTCGCAAGCTTTGAACAATTATTTCAGCAGGAAGGAGCACCAATTCAGCCTTGTCCCCTGGGCACAGTGCTCCACAACCGAAATTGTGTCCAATGTGCATTCCCCTTTTATATAATGCCTCATCGTCTTGCTAGCGATTAGGTAGCAAGCGAACCTGATCTCCGGCCTATTAATTAACTCAATCTTTTCCCCCTTTCCTCCTCTTTGACTGCCATACTTGGCATAGTATTCTGTGTCTCCCGACTTCTTCGCACTCTTAGATATAGTTTGGAACGCTGAAGATACGTCCCTTCCCTCCTACGATAGTCCTGTCAACCTATGAATGTCTTGGGCATGAATTGGGATTTCCTTTCCTAGCCACGGAGAGCCATTATGAATCCTACTTAACAAAAATTTTATGCACTACATCGCAGCGCCTGTAATCCCAAACACTAGTAAGTTCCTTAAATTCATTATCATGGACTTCTGGATACCCCTAAATTCAGGTAGGACTCTTGTTGCTACTCATCCTTCTTCTGTTACATAATTCTCGATGTACACCTGCCTTTTAGCACAGGAAACTCAAAGGAATCCATGAGGTCTGCGTCGATCAAGGTCACACTGTCATATTTTCCCACAAGGGACTCCATTTTCTGAATTTTGTTGTCCAACTCCTATTCCACGACCGTTGGGCTTACTCTTGTCATTCTTTCTCGTCGCTGGTATACCTGAAGAACAACTCCCCATCTTTTCTCTAGAGTTTATTCTTCCAGATGCCCTCTCTGTTCTAGTTCTAGTTCAGCTTCCCTTACTCTTTTGGAGGTTTCTAACTCTAACTCGGATTTTTCTGAAATTCTCACTCTTCTTTGCATGTGGGTTATGTAAGTAACTGGCACAGGTGAGGTTGATGAGACCCCATAACTAATTAATTTTTCCCTGGCTTCTTCTGCGGCTACAATCGTGCGATTAGTTAGCTGCTGAGGTGGGTTCTGACATTGTTGAATGTGGTTTCAGGATTTGGGCAGACGAGATGGCTGGTGGTTATGTCTAATTATGGAAAATTTATTACAGTATGGGTGATGCTAATTATGGAAATTATTTCTGAATATTGGTAATCCTACGGACTGACACTGGTACTATGCTTAATGATGTTGGGATAATGTTCGGCATGCTTTTCTATCTGATGTGGATGGCACGTTGGACACTACCCCTCCTATTGGTTGCGTTGCGGTCTCTGCAACTCAAATGCAATTTATTTTATTAGGCTGAATCCTATTTATGCTCATCTTGGGTGCAAGAGAGTTATTGAATCTAACCTACCCTACTGACTCCTCTTGATTGCGAGAGTTATTGGAATTGAAATGGTAAACTTACTCATGGTAGGGCTTCAGGCGTGCCTCGTTGACTCATCCTTGTAGAACTTGGTTATTCAACTGTGCCAACTGAAATAATCCTGTCTCTTTAATGTCTATGACATGAAATGGTCCTAGCCAATGCATTTGTAGCTTCCCCGAGAACTTCTGGTACTTACTGTCATAGAGTAGAACTTTTTCCCCGACCTGAAAAGTCTTGTGCTTAATATGTCGGTCGTGCCAAGATTTTTGTCTCTCCTTTTGTACCGTCTGATGAAATTCTGCAAGAAATCGTTCTTCTTCAAGTTGTTGTAGCTCTTGCAATCCCTTTTCTAGGGATTCTTCTTCAGATAGCTACAGGGTTGTTGCGATTAGAAGGCTGGGTACGATGAATTCCACTGGGACTACCGCTTCTCTCTTGTAAACTAGCTGGAATGGTGTCTAGTTGTTTAATCATTTTACCATGGTTCGATATGCCCACAGTGTTGCTGGTATCCGCTCGTCCCAGTCATCGTACTGCGCGTTGCATATCTTCGTCAGGCCCTTTTCTAGTATCTTGTTGAATGCTTCCACTGTGTTGTTTTCTTGTGGATGATATGGACTATTTTTATGGTTTTGTATCATGAAGCTCTCCAGGAGGGACTTAATGGTATCATTTAGGAAGTGGGTACCTTGGTCACTGGTCAAGCTTTTTGGGCATCCAAATCGGCTGATTATGTTTTCAAATATGAACCTAGCAGTAGTCTCTGCCGCGCAATTTCTCACTGGCACTGCTTCTTCCCAGTGCATCAGGTATTCGGTCGCTGTTATTATGTACCTTGTCTTTCAGTACCTTGTAGCCGGTGTAATTGGTCCTACAAAATTGACTGCCCACTTTTCAAATGGCTGCAGTACTATTATCAGATGAAGCAGAAGCTCATCCCTGTGAGATAGTCGTCCTGTCCGATGACAAACGTCACATTTCTGCACAAATGCTTTGCTGTCCTTGTGTATTGTTGGCCACCATAAGCCTGATTTTGGTACCTTGGGTGCTGTTGGTTTAGCTCCCACATGCCCTCCCACAACACCACTGTGGCTTTCCCATAGTACAACTTCCCTTTCGTAGTCCAGGACACATATTCGAAGAACGTGGTCTAGCCCCATCTTGTATAGGTGTCCCACTATCAGCTGATACTCTGCGGCTCGAACTACTAGGTGCCTCTTCTATGTCATAGTGTGCTCCTACGGACACTTCCCTATGGTGAGATAGGTTGCTATCTCATTCAGCTATTCTAGGATGGCTTCTACTCTGAAAAGATCAGCATCTAGAAACTGATCGTCTAGAGATCCTTCGTTTTCTCCATTCTCTAGTCAGGATAGGTGATCAGGCCCTATGTTGAGTCTTTCAGGCTTTACAATTACTTCAAAGGTGAACTCTTGGAAAAGTAGGAACCATCTGCAGATTCCGCATTCTAAGACTAGCTTGTTGACTAAGTATTTCAAGGCTGAGTGATCTATGAAAAAATTGAACTTACCTCCCAATAGGTAGTGGCAGAATTTTTGAAGAGAGTACACCATTGCCAATGCCTCCCACTCTGTCATCGTATAGTTTCGTTCAGCTATTGATAACTTGCGACTGGAAAAATATACCGGATGATCGACAGAAGTGTCTCCAGGTTGAGCCAAGACCGCTTCGAGTGCAATGTCGGATGCATCAATGTGTACATGGAACTATTTGTCCCAGTCTGAGTGGACTAGTATTGGCGCACTTTCCAGCTTCTCCTTTAGGGTGTCCAGGGCCGTTTTGCATTTGTTCATCCACTGGAACTGTTCTGATTTCTTCAATATTTTTTCTAAGGGTGCTGTTATCTTGGCGTAATTGAAAATGAAACACCGGTAGTAACCTGTGTGGCCCAACAGTTACCTTAGTTGTTTTACCATTTCTGGCACCTCCATACTGACAATTACTGCTACCTTGGCTGGGTCTATGAAGACACCCTGATTACATACCACGTTCCCTAGCAGTGTTCCAAAAAAAACGACAAATATATAGTTCTTGAGGTTCAACGAGATCTGCAGTTGTCGACACCTATCAAACATTACTCTCAACAAGCTCGCATGGTCCTTTAGTATGCTATACACAGTCCAGTCGTCCATATAGAATTCTAAGAACTTGTGGATGTATTCTCAGAATGCATCTATCACAATGCGAGAGAATACTGTAGGTGCATTCTTCAGTCCGAATGGCATCACATTGTATGCGAAGAGCCCCATTCGATGGTGAATATTGTCTTTCTCTTGTCTTCCTCTGCTATTATTACTTGATGGTAACCTGAGAAGCCATCGGTGAATGAGTATGCCTCGTTCCCCGCAATGTTGTCGAGGAATTTGTCACTGAATGGAGTAGGGAATGGATCATGGATACAAGAATTGTTTAAACTTCTATAATCTACACAAACTCGTATTTCTGATTTCTCCTTTTTGCTCTGTATAACTATGGGACTTACCCATTCTGCTTCCTTTACTAGGAATATTAATCTGGCTTTCAACATTTTGTCGATTTCTACTTTCACCTTTTCCTTTACCCTTGGGTTCAGATGATATGGTCTATATTTGACACGCCTTGCATCGAGCTTTAGTATTATATGCATTTCCCCCATCTCTCCTTTTATGCCCTTTAGATTCGATACTGATGAAGGAAACAAGTCCTCATATTCCTTGAGTAGACTAAATATTTCCTTAATTGTTTGTTCATCCCAGTAGTCTCCAATTATCACCAGTTTAGGTTTGTCTTATGTTCCAATATTTACTTTCTTGGTTCTGAGAGGTAACAGATGGATACCTTCTGTCGTTGGGTCTTATTTGATGTCTCTCTCCCCTTCTGCTTCTTCAAAATACAGGTGCCTGAGATCCTCCAGATTTTCATCGTCCATATCACTATTAATTTTTTGACATGCCACCTTTTTTTGGATACCCTGGTATTGAAACGACTGCTTGTCCGTCTATTGGATATCTGGGAAGAACAGTACCTTCTTGATTGCTCACAATGCCTGTGTAACTAGCTCCGTCTTTCCTTCAAACAAGAAACACTGTGTGAATTTGTCCGCAACTTCCTGCCATTTATGGGTCCCTCTTCTTTTCTCTTCCGTCAAGTACCAGGCCTTTGGCATTACGTCCTGGGAGTGAATAAACCGGTGGACCCACAGTTCTTCGGGATATTCATCAATTCTCCATTGGGCTTCACATTCCTTCAAATGGTTTCTGGGGTCTGAGTCCCCTTGGTATCGGTCCTTACTTCTGGGTTCCTCCTCCTCTTTAAATCTGGCTTTCAGTGCTGCTGCCTCTTTGTCCCATCGCGTCAATGAGTTGCGATGGTTACTCCACCATCTTGCGGATGTGGATTGTAATTCCATGTCCATCAATGGTACTCTGTGACTTTCCGATACCGTAGTTTCTATTTTGGCTATGAAAATACTTACAACATTCATATCTGATAAGATTGGGTATTCCTGAATCTCGGTCCCGATATAATTAACTCTTGAGACATTGGCACATCTCCTTGTATTTGTTTCATAGCCTCCTTGCTGCCAATCATCCCAAGCTATTTCTGATCCTAACTCTGAGCTTTGGATGCTTCTCTAGCTTACAGAGCCTTTCACCATCGGGTTGATGTAATATTCTCTTCTCCCTGCGGTCATTTGGTAGAGATGGTCCAGGAGATGAGCATATTCCCTGTTACCCACAGTATCTGTATATCTCGGTCCTTGGTAGGGGTCGAGTGGCTGAGTGACTCTGATTTCTCCATCCTCGAATATCATCAGTTCTTTCTTCAGATCGATTACTACATAATTTTCAAAGTCCCAATCAATTCCCAATAGTGCATGGTACGGATCCTTATCCCCCATGATGTCGATGACTTCAAAGTCCGTAAATGTCTTTACTCCCACAATGTCAACTTCAACCTCCTCCAATCGGCCGATGGGAACAATGCAATATTGGTTTGCCATCTGAAGTTTAATTAGAGAATATGTCAATCTTGGCTTCCCCAATGCCTCCCAAGTTTTCCTTGGTAATATGTTGACATCAGATCCCAAATCAAGCATGGTATCTTTAATCTGGAACCCTGCAACTTACGTGTTCACTCAGAATTATTTTCCCGTCCTTCGTTTGTTTCTCTTTATTCTTTGTACATACTTCTGGTCCACTTCTGCTGATTCTTTTGCTCTGGTGTTCTTCTTCAGCACCCCTTCCAGGTTCTGCTTTAGTCGTTCTAGCATTGGTGTATTATTAGCAATCTTCAGGAATAGATGGAACCACTCCTAGATCAAGGCTTCAGAAGTATTCTATGTTTCATTGTCCCCCTGAATTTTCTGTAACTCAATTCCTTTGTTTCCCCCAATTTGGAAAATGTTTCTGCTGCTTCCTAGAAAAATTGTTTTTTTCGTTCCGGTTTGATCAAGAGCTTTGGGGATGCTGGCCTGTTCAATTTTATTGGGTCCATAGCATGCGTATCCTCCCCCATTATTTTTCCACCTCTTGTCACTATGGCCACGTGTTGCATTGTCTGAGTTCCCATTAGCCTGGGTTCCGCATTTAATAAATTTGTCCCCCTCTGTCTAGCTCTTTCCTCCCATCTTTTGATAAGCTCTGGGAGATATTCTGTTGCATGTGTGTTAACCCAGAACTGAGAACACCAGGGTCTTCTAGGGAGTGGAAATTCTCTAGCTACATTTCCTTCCTGGTCATAGTTATAGCATCTTACTGGACCTCTACCTCCTGCTCGACCTCCTCTCATGCCTCCTCCTCTTCCTCGGGGAGATTCGTTTACTCTGTATGAAGGTTGGTCCAGCTACTCCGCTAGTGCGTCTAGTGCTCGGCACTGCTCTGTGCTGTGGGTGGTTGAGGCACATAATTCACAATATATATTATTTGGAACATCGGAATATTTCTGTAATATCGGACACAAGCGAGGTTGATGGCCCATACTTTTTCATATTTCACAATCTCGTTGGTGGTTGGACTTTGTTGTGCAAGGAATCTTGTGTATTTCTGTTGCGGTGGGTATATCCCTTGGGTGTTTATTTGTGCGAACCCTCCTAGTGGTGGAGCCCCTTGTGCTCCTGTGGCCGATGTCCCCACATTTTGGCCCCGCAATCGGGGATATTTGGTTGCCCCATTTCCCTCCACGAGACAATGCATGCAACATACATTTGGTCTCACCGGTCGCATTGGTTGCATTTCCTTGAGTTTTTCTGTCAGAATGGCTATTTTATGCTATAGACCCATTATGGAGGGGTCCTATACTGCTGCTCCTACTTTAAACTCTTGCGGGTAACCCGCCATAGCTTCTATCTTCATTGCCTACTCTAAAGCATCCTGCAATGTGTCGATCCTTTGTTGAGTCAATGGAGTTCAGGTCAAAGGAAGTCGAGCTTTAATGAACCAGTCTCTCTGATGGTTTGGATCAATTGGATAGCTGAGTTTTTCGATTGCATCCTTGAATCTCCAAATCAAGTCCCAAGCAGTTTCTCCTTCTCATTGCTTGATTTCCCACATCTCTGACAAGCCTTGTTGGTCTGTTTGAGGTAGTTTGAATTCCTTAATGAAATCCCTTTTTACATTAGCCATCGCTGGATTCGGGTGAGCTTCTGACCATTTCATAAACCATCATAGGTCTCTCTCCCTAAGGGTGGTTTGAAATTTTATCAACTTCCCAACATCTGGTGTCTGTCGTGCCCTCCATATGGCCTCGCAGAGGTACTAGTGATGTTCGACGTCGTCGTTCCCCTTCCCAGAGAATTCCAGGTATCGAGTGAGTGATCCTGCCATGTTTACTTGAATAGGTGTTACCAAAATGAAGCCGTTGGATCCTGGTTTTGAGATGGTGCCACTAGAAATCCTACTACTAGTTTGTGTTCTAGTTGGAGACTGAATACTATGCAATCTACTTAATTCACGTAACTTAACAAAAAATTCACTTATGGGCTTGTAGAGCACCAAGGGAAGGTTGGGACTAGAGCTACTTGAACTGTGGGGACTAGGAATACCTTGAGATATGGACACCGACCTTTCTTGAAATAGTTGATCCATTTCAATGTGCATCTCCAAATCGGACACCTCCTTTGGGCGCGTGTCTGTACCTTCTCTGTCACACTCCTTTCCTTCCTCCATCTGGGCTGGACTCCTATACACTTGCCGCAATTCTTTCACGGTCCCTCCTATATTATGGGGACCCACTTGACCTTCCATTTCGTTTGTCATCTGAGGCACCTCCTCTTTGTTCTTTTTACCGCTTTCATGTCTTTTCAACTCCTTCATCACCCTCGCTCACCATCTTTCTGCAATTTGTGCCCTTCGATGTGCTCGTCACTACCTGACCCTGTTGGCGGTCTCGAAATCCATACTCATACTCTCCCTTCTCATGGTTCTTGTAACATATCTCCCTTAGTCCCTTCCCTCGACACTGGAGGGTTTATGCTTCCATCTCTGCTTTTTGGAATCCCATCAGCCCTTCATTTACCATCAATGCCTTGATCCACAAAGGAATCTCCTTCAGCAGCTTCCCCCTAAACTCGGATCTAAAGGCATCTTCCACTCTTGAGAAATACTAGTAGCAATCGGCTACAAACTCTACTATATATCCGTCTAAGGTAGATTCCACCCAAAAATCTACAGCTTAGGTTAAGTTGGTGTTTAACCAATGAAGGGCCACCAGATCCTCATGCGCCCACTTGCGATTGATCTTTCACGAATTTTCCTTGATGGTCTTGGTCTGAAGCCTCTGCAACTAGTTGTAGAGTTCTTCTAGGAGCTTTCCCAAAAATATTTCGTAAGTATCACTAGCAGAGTCGGAGATTAGAACCAGGTTTTTAATCATTTTCTCCTTCTGGCATCTCAGCTTAGCCTGCTGAGCTATGAACTGATCTAGGTGGTTATCCCACCAGCTTCGTATTTCTCTTTTGAAGATCCAAGATACCATGATCTAGCTCCCAAATGTATTTTCGAGTCCCGGCAACGGAACCATTTGTTTGCGAGAGAACAGGTCTCACAGAGAAGACTCGAGTTTAGGTTTAAAAGGGCCAACAAGGGTTTTTGTCATAATCTAGTTTCACGTCGGCATTTTCACTATGCTCCGAAGGGCAGAGAGTCTCACCCGAGGCGTGCCGTGACCTTACTGTGATAGGGAGTCGATCGGTATCATCCCAAAATAAATACAGTTCAATCAAGCTACGCTAAAAGTCTAAACAGTCATAACACAACGTCCCATAACAGATACCCCTCGGGAAAGAGTTCAGACTTTCAGTAAATAAAATTTTAAAAGGTGCTTGTAAAATCATTCATTCAAAACTATAACAGATACTCAAAACAACACTCCTGAATATATTAATCAACGACCATCAGTGGCGAACTATTATAGGGCTCAACTGCGTGAGCATAAACAGATCAGAATACGATACGTCCTATTGGACAGAGAGAAAATGTAGAAACACAGAATAATGGAGAACCGTGCAACACAGACAGACAGTTCCTCCTTCCTATCCACTGGTTGGCTGCCTATTTTTTCTTCTACTAGCACGACTGATAGTTCCTCCTTCCTTCTCGCTCGACTGTCTTCTATTTCTTTTAGTTCATCGGGAGTTCACTGCTCGTTCCCTTCCGCGCTCCTCTGCCATCTATGCCTGCTCCCACAACATCTCTGAAACCTATCCTTTGCTCCTTCGCAACCTCAACACCTTTCTGCCTACTGAGGTTGTGTCGCCACGTACTCACCGCAACTCAAAATATGTTGAATTTTAAAACAAGGGCCCCAACAGAAGATGGAACAAAAAAATCAAAAAGTGATGTTCCGAAGATGGAATAGCAAATAAAAAAGTTTTTTTCCGAAGATGGAAAAACAAAATAAAAAAGTGCGGTTCCGAAGATGGAACAACAAAATAAAAAAGTGTCGTTCTGAAGATGGAACAACAAAACCAAAAATTTTTGTTCCGAAGATGGAATAGCAAAACCAAAAAAGTGTTGTTCCGAAGATATAAAAACAAAACCAAAAAAGCGTTGTTCCGAATATGGAACAACAAAATAAAAAAAGTGATGTTCCGAAGATTGAACAGAAAATCCAAAAAAGTGTTGTTCCGAATATGGAACAACAAAATAGGCAGAGAAAAAAACAAATTGAATCAGCAATCCTATTTATAGTTTTTTTTTTTTTTTTTTTTAGAAAAAGAAATGATTTTTTACAAAGATGAAGCTGCCAAAGGATTATCTTCTGTAGCTAAAAATTTCATGGTGGAGTCCTTGCGTATCTGTTGACAAAAATATTCTCTTGTGAGTGGTATTTGGTAGAGGCGCACCCAATTCCCATTTGCTTTAAAGGAACAATCAGACCCGTCAATGGTGGCCAACGTAAGAGTGCCATTTTCATGTACTTCCTTTATTTCATAGGGACCTAACCACCTAGTCTGAAATTTACCAAGGAATTCTTGAAACCTGGAATCATAGAGAAGTTCCCAGTCGCCCTCATGAAATGTCTTTTTCTTGATGGGAGAATCGTGCCATTTGGCCCTTTGTTTTTGAATAAGTGAAGTATGTTGCAGAGCCAAAAGTTGGATTTCGTCTAATTCATTTATTTGTTGTAATATATTAATCTAGGCTTCAGTTAAATCTAGTCCCACTTCCTGGGCTGTCCTTAGTGTTTGTATCTCAAACTCTATGGGAAAAATAGGCTCCTTACCAAATACCAGCTGATATGGGGAGTATCCATTAATGTTCCTCCAAGTTGTGCATTATGCCCACAAGGCTTCTGGAAGTCGAGTAGCCCAGTCTCGTTTGTGCGATGAGACTGTCTTCGTTAGTGTTTTCGACCCTAGAGACGACCTTGAGTTGTGAAATACCAGTGCCTAGGACATCTTATATAGCAAGGAGCGTGTGATATAATATGGGGAGTTATCAACAAAAGGTTCTCATGCTATCTCCTGTAAACAAGGAGGTTAACTTGAATGGGACCAAAACCTTCAGAAAAGGGACGCAAGGAAAGCAATACTGCATAGGCAAGGTGCGGAATTCTAATACAAATGCATCAGACAATTTAGAGGCAGCTTACTGTAAAGAGGGTCGGTTCGAAAATACCTCACAAAAATAAATAATCAGAAGGTGATTACTGCGTATGAAAGATTGAGATAATGCTAACTGTCATTGAGATGATATCCAGATACCAAATATCACCATGTAATGGGCTTACCAATTTAAGAATCCATACATGACAATAGCGTTTTAAAAATAACCTCCCAAAGAAGCTAATATAGCAGAAATATGATTGAAGTGAAAAGTGAAACAGTATATCATGCCTGAGCCATATTTAAAGTGCTTGACTAGTTCAAGCCTGGGTATCAACTAGGATAAATCCATACCAAAAACCAGTGAGCCACTCACATTCCAGAACATGATACAAGTAAGGCGGATGAAATGAAATGAACAATTAAACTAACACATAAAGGGAAAAGTTACGAACTGTGAGACACCAAATACCAGAATCCTCATTAAAGATGGAACTCCTCCTCACTAAAACCCAATGAGCTCTGTGCATTCATATAAAAGTTCAACAATAATGCGTACAAAATTCTCTTACTACCTAATTTTTGAAAATCTGGAACCCTTGATAATCCGTTCCTCGGGGTTTTTACAGGAGAAAAAATAGTAAAGGGAGTGGATGATGAACATTCAATTTTTCTGATTAAGATAGGATGGTGAAAGTGTTCATGCCCACACTGCGTAATGACTCTGTAGTGTTGTATGTACTTTGTAGTCTGGTTTAGAGATCTCTGTCAGGTCGAGATTGACCTCGGATGTGTTCTTGAAGTCCTTTCTGGTTGTAAATCTCTCTGTTCAGCCTTCTGGAATTGATGAACTGAGTAGGAAATCCATGGGCCTCCATACTCTATAACTGCTGATTATGAAAATCTTTAAGAAGCTTCTGTCAGTGTAATTGACTATTTTTGGGCTTAAGGAGGCATGGAGGCTTTGATGGGAAGATGTACTACCTAGAGACCAACGTCCTGCAGATATTCAAACGTAGATATGATTGTTGTGTGTGCTCTTTGGGTCATCAAAATGCGTCTTTATCCTTTGAATACGGGATTAGGCTCTAAATATTCAATTAACAGGTCCAAATCCCCTAAATCTATTTCTGCTGCTTCACTTGGCCGCTGCTGGAATGGCCTCTCTGCACTTTCAGCCACAGTGGCTTTAATTATGGAAAACCAAGTGAATTTATCACTCCTGTGAACCCTACACAATGCGACAAACTCATTAAGAAATCCAGGGAGTGGCGGGAGGAATGCTGTGAAGGCCTGCGAAGCGGTGGTGGCAATGGTGGAGAACAGGCGGAGATATAATATTTAGCGCGAACCATAAGGTTTGAACAAAGGAAAATGCACGAAAGAATATGAATGGGCTTGTATAGTGGGACCCGGCTAAGGGGGAGGGCGATTTACTGTGAGCCATTGGATCTTAGGAGGAGATCAACGGTAGGGATTAAAGGATGAAGTTTTGGGAAGGTCCGATGGAAGAAACATGGTAGAAGACACGATGCAACATGGGCCGTTGATCTCATTTGAATGGACGGTCATGATTGGATCGAAGAATCACAATCGGGAGAGGCGGAGGGTGATACATTTAAAATTTTCGATTGGCGATGGCGTGATTGAGTGCTAGCCGTTGGATCCGGAGCCAGATCAACGACAGAGGTTAAATCGACGGTGACGAAGGTTGGTGTGATGAGTGGAAGGTGATGAGATCTGGGCCATTGGATCTCGAGAGATCAACAGCGGAGATCAAATGGGGGATCGCAATCACAAAAGGCATAGGGTGGCACCTTTAAGATTTGCGATTGGCGGTGGCATGATTGAGCGCTGGCCGTTGGATCCGAAGCCAGATCGACGGCCCACATTCAATCAGAGGGAGATGGAGAGGGGTGACATAGCGATGGTGCGATGAGATATGGGCCGTTGGATCTCAAGATATCAATGGCTTAGATCAAATCGGGGAATCGCAATCAGAGGAAACAGAAGGGCGGCATATAAAACATTTCTGATTGGCGATTAGCGATTTCGCGTCAGCCATCGAATCTGGAAATAGATCGACAGCTCACAGTTAATCGGAGTAGTTAGTGAAGAGGGGCGACAGGCATGTTTCGGAACAAGTGTTGGTCGTTAGATCTTTACGGATCAACGGCTGAGATTATAGCGCAGGTCTAATAGACCAAACTCAATCGCATCGAAACTTTTTCAAATAACAATGAACTGCGCTTGCAATGTAAGTTGCGATTGCGATTAGCACCCGGAGCTTAAGCACTTGGTTCTGGGCATGGGTCACATGGTGGGGAAGTGGTTAAGAGGCTGGCTGAAAGGGGCTAGGCCTGATATATGAAGGAAAGTGGGTTTTTGACCCTTTTTTAATGTATTTTAAGGCCGAAAAGGGGTAATGGTAGAGAGGAAAAGGGATTTTTAGAACAACAAAGGGTATTTGTAAGACTTAAAAGGGGATTTGGGTGATTTTAAGGGGTTGATGAAGAATTAAGGAAGGGGACGAATGGTGTTGAAACAGAGGATTAATGGGAATAAAACAAAGGAAATGGAGGCCTTTTGAGCATTTTTCTTCTCAGAAACAGAGAGGTTTTTTAATTGGAAACAATAGTGGGATTCGTCAAAGGAAAAAGCGCATAAAGGGACTTCAAGGATGATGTGTTTTCAGCAGGAATGCATTCCTTGAAAGCTCAGAGACAGTTTGACCCCTTGTTTTCTTGTCAAAAATTAGAAGGGGGCTAACATGATCACGCTAGAAGAATAATTACTTTGTTGGTTCTTTTCACTAAACCCGTTCACTCTGGGGTGTGGTATGGAGAGGTAATTTTTGTGAATAACATGATGATTTTTTAGTGTAGCAACATCTTTGGTGGCCTACAAACTTGCAGGGTTCTCCATTAGTGAAATGACCAACCCATATCGTGACAAACCTTTTGAAATAAAGTTTACTGGCAATTTCTTCTTTGGTAATTTTCGGTAATGCGCAATGCTTCTACCCACTTAGTTACGTATTTTGTTGCAACCAATATATATGATTTTTAATACGATGGGTTGATTGCCCAAAAAATCTAATTCTCAACGATCATGTTTTACCCACAATGTGAGCCAGGGCATCTCATCAGATTGGGCAGGGCGGCCCATCCTTTGACAACTATCGCAAGCCTAAACAAATTTCCTAGCATCCTTAAAAATCATGGGCCAGTAGTAGCCCCTTTGTAAAATTTTATGTCCAGTTCTGCGGTCTGCAAAATGTCCACCGCAAGGTCCATTGTGGCAGGATTTTAAGATATCATAAATTTTGTCTTTCCTGATACACCTGCGGAAGTGCATATTGGCCCCTATGTGAAAAAGGTATCCTCCAACCCAAGAGAACCGAGTGCTGCACTGTATTATCGATTTCCTTTCTCTGGGTGTCAGATGTTTAGGTAGTTTTCCCACTGCTAAATAATTCACCACATCTGCGTACCATGACATTTTCACAGTTACAACAAACAGGTGTTCATCCGGAAACTGATCCTCTACTACTATTGCGTTATCTGTTCTTGGCACTCAGGAGAGGAAATCTGCCACAAGGTTTTCCTTCCCTGGTCGATCCCTTATAGTTATATAAAATTCCTGCAAAATTAGCAACCAACGTGTCACTCTTCCATTCATAATGGGTTTATTAGCTAATTATTTGATAACAGAGTGATCCGTATACAGAATTACAGGGTATCCAGTTATATAGTGTCTGAATTTGTTAATAGCACAAATAATAGCTAAAGACTCCCTCTCTATTATTGTGTAATTCAATTCAGCAGGGGTTAAGTTTTCTCTAATGTAATATATAGCGTAGGGTTTCTTATCTTCTTGGCCAAGAACTGCTCCAATGGCTATGTTTGATGCATCTGATGAAATCTGGAATGGTATATCCCAGTTTAGGCCTCGTAATACTGGTGTTGTTGGTACTAGCCGTTTTAAATCTATAAAGCCAGTGTCACATTTGTTAGTCCATATGAAATCATTGTTTCCTGTTAAGGCATATAATGGTGCAAAAATCTGTGAAAAATTCTTGATAAATCTACGATAATATCCAGCAAATCCCAAAAACCTACGTACCTCTGTTTGAGTGCAGGGAGTAGCTAGTAAGATAATTACCTGTATTTTTACCAAATCTACCTGAATTCTAGCTGGTGAAATGTAATGACCCAAGATCAGGCCTTCTGTCATCATTATATGGCACTTTTCATGACTTAAACATAGGCTGGTAGCAATACACCATTCAAGAAATTTTCCAATGTCTGTAATGCTTGCTCAAAGTCATCTCCATAGGGTGTGAAATCATCCATGTATACTTCCAATCCTTCATTTATCAAGTCTGCAAAAATACTGAGTATGGCTCTTTGGAATGTGGCAAGTGCGTTACACAATCCAAAAGGTAATACCCTGTAAGCGAATGTTCCCCAAGGACAGGTAAAGGTAGTCTTATCCTAGTCTTCAGGGGCAATCTAAATTTGGTTGAAGCCACTGAAGCCATCCAGGAAAGAAAAAAAATTCTTCCCTGGTAGTGTATCTAGGACCTGATCAATAAATGGAAGGGGAAAATGATCTTTTTTGTGTTGCCTTGTTGAGTTCTCTATAGTCAACGCATATTCGCCATTTCCCATTCTTTTTGGGAACCACAACTAATGGAGAAACCCAGTTACTATCAGATATAGGATAGATAAAATTCACATCAAATATTTTTTGAAGTTCTTCTTTAACAATATATTTTAGGTGAGGATTTAATCTACATTGAGGTTGTCTAATGGTTCCTGCATCCTTTTCAATTTAGATGTGATGCAGGCATAGTTGAGGGTCAATCCCTCTCATATCTGAGTAATCCCAAGTGAAAACCCCTTTATTTTTCCTAAGGACTTGAATAATTTTCTGTTGCTAGTCATCACTCAAATTACTGTTAATGTTCAGGATCTTCCCTGGCTCAATTTTGATAGGTTTGATATTATAAAGAGTGGTTGTTGGTATTGTTTGGTCCCTGATATCTCTCAGGGAATATTCTTCGATTTCATTGTCAAGGACTACTTTAATCATGTGGCATTTCGAACTTGATACTGTGGTAGGATGATTGATAAAAGTATTAATGACATCGTCTTCAGTTTGGTTTTTGAATTCAAGGGCATCTACCATAGTCAATGGTGACCGAATATTTTCTATTAAGTATGTTGCAGGTTGCTTTTTGGTTTTCATAATATTCAATCTTGGTTGAGCAGGAGGGTATAAAGCTAAATTTTTCACATCATTCCCCCTAGTTATAGTTATACTGCCTGTCCACCAGTTGATATAAGCATCAGCAGTCGCTAGCCAAGGCCTTCCTAATATTAAGGGATTTCCATCTAGCTGGTTCCTAGGGTTAATAATAAAAAAATCCACTGGGTATTCCCAAGTTTCTACATAGATCATGACATCTTATAATGTTCCTTCTAGTATAATGACTAAGCGATCAGCTAGTTCCAGTAAGGTAGTTGTTGGTTCCAAGGCTATGATGCCAAGAATGTTTCAAGTTGTAGTTGTGAGAATATTAATGGCTGCCCCTAAGTCAACTAAAGCATTGGGAAAATAATGGCCATTTATCTGGACCATGACAATGGGGTTTCCGGGATCCTCATATTTTACAGGAGTCTCTTTGCCTAGTAATAAATTAGACAAAGTCCCAACAACATGGACAGTAGGGGTTATTTTTTTTTTCCTCACAGACTTATTTATACACAATTATTTAATAGTTTTGGCATATATTTGAATATCTTGGATAGCCTGGAGGAGGGGAATTTTTATACAAATATTATTAAGTTCACCTAGAAGATCAAAGTTAGGATATTCGATTGGGCATGGTATCAGCAATCTTTCTGGGAATGGGGGGAAAGTGGTTATGATTTTTTTAGGATTTTTTTGTCTGATTGTATCTTCCCCTTGTTTTATTTGTTGATCATCTACAGTCAGAGGCTTATTTGTGTGCGGTTCTTCAGGTTGCAAATATTTATCCTTATCTATAATTATTATGCATATAGATCTCAACTTAAGTTCGTTACATTCTTTCAACTCATCTTCAGGGTCCAGACCCTCAATGATTTGTATTGACTGAACTGGTTTGTTGTTAGGATTTGGGTTGGGTTGAGATGGAAGTTGCGGTTGTATATTAGATTGAGGATTTTGCTGCAACGTGTAAGGTGTTGGTAAAGTTGGTTTAGGCAAAGGAACTGTCCCCATAGGCTGGTTCGTAGGTCTTTGCCAATTTGATTGCCATTTCTAATTTTGTGAGGTGGAAGGGGACCATTGGGAGGAATAAGGGTTGTTCTGCCAGAATGGTGGCGGGTAAGGGGAATTTGGCCAATTATTATTATTTGGATTTGACTGATTGGGCCATGGTGGCATAAAAAATGCTTGAGGTGGCAAAAAAGGTGGTTGATTCTGCCATGCTGCCCCTGAATGTTGCTGAGAATTATATTGCGAGGGAGGAAAGAATGAAGATGGATTGGTAAGCATACTTGTCTGATGTGCTTGCCATTGATGACGCTAGTTCAACAGATATACTAGTTCCACTTCTTCTTCTACTTCCTTGAAGACTGCTTTCAATCCTGGGAGTGATGGGAAACTTTCCGTGGCGTGCTCTTTAGTGCACATGGCACATGTTCGTATCGTATCTAGGGGGCATTCTTTATGACTGTGCTTTTGTCTGCAACAGGGGCAGAAAATAGCCAAGTTATGTTATGTTATAGCCTACTTTTTCTTAGCTTGCATGACATCAAATTGCGTCGTCAGGGTCCCCAGGATATCAGTCTTGAAATCCTCCAACAGATTGTTTATTTCACTTTGTGTAATGCTTCCTCCTGAGGCTTTGATGTCTCTGGGGCTTGCATCGTGTCCGAATTGTTTCAGGCTTGTACTACCCCTGGAACACTTGATGCACAAATCTATAATATTTTTATAGTTTTCTTGATAAATGTCACCCTTACCCATTATATTTAGTGTCTCTACCCATTGGTCTTTCATACCTTTGATCATTGTAGTTTTTAGAACATTTTCAGGGAGATTTGTGAAAGGAGATCTTTGTATATTATATTGGAAATTCTCTACATATTCTTCCAGAGTCTTGCTAGGCTTTGCTACCATTTGAAAGATTTCATCTTTTAGTTCTATAGTTCAGCAATAATCTTGGTATTTTTTAAGTAAATATGTTTTCATTTGGTCCCAATCATTGATGGTGCCTCCACCGAGTCCCATGAACCAACATAGAGCTACTCCCTTTAGAGTAGAAGGGAATAGCTTCAGCTTCTGGGGGTCGATAGTGTAGTCATAACCCTTGCATAAGACATAAAATTCGAAAAGGAATGTGTTATCACCAAAATAGGACCTAATAGGCTGCTGATCAGACTACCTCAGTGTAACTATTTCAAACCAATATTTTAGCTGAGGCTTAGCCTCCTCAGCTTGAGAGGGCTCTCTCAAGGGTTAATGATTTTGAATAAAGATGTAAATAGATGGATAACTCTATAGTTTATGATTTTTCAGGTTTATTGGTTGAAATATGGAGACTAGCTACCATTGGGCTATGGAGTCAGTGACAGGGATAAAGATAACAAAAAAGTTCTTCTTATAAAACTGAGGCTTGTATATACTTCAATGAAAGAGTGACACATTTAGGAAAGTCTCAATATCTTAAGGTTCAAAGGAAGTCAAAGCATGAGTGCATGAATTCTAAGTAATGATACCTTAAGATATTGAAAGGAAATTATTTAATAGAGATTTATCAAAGCCTAACACTTAAAGGAAGTCAGAGCATGAATGACCATGAATTCTAAGTAATAAGTATTAAACATTGAAATAAACCATCCATAGATAGGACCTAAGAACTCAATTCACCATAATTTAACACTTAAAGGAAGTCAAAGCATGTTCCCATGAATTCTGAGTAATAAGCATTAAAACTATGGAATAAAAACATATGATAGAAGATAAAGCTCACTTAAGTACACTAAGAATCTCAGATTCAGAAAAGTTAAACTACTTCTATATATTTCAGTTCCTTCACAACATTTACAAAAGTAGTCATTTTCTATAACATTTTCCAACCCTTGTTACATCGAAATTTTCACTACTTATAGGCATCTAGCCCTTACATCAAGTCTGCCAAGTGGCTAGAATATTTAACTTTCAACTGACACTTAAATCTAACCATAAACTAGATTCTAGAGACTAGGACTGACACCTTTTCGAAATAAGAGTAAGAGTCCTACTAGGACTTAAACTCCTATTTATTACATTCAACAAAATTAATCCAAATCTTCCTCTAAAGGAATCTAATATTTTTACCATGCTAACCATTAACAAAATATTAATACCATTACTGCATTTGTGAAGTAACTTTTCCCATTATTTAGGAAAAGTTAGTTTGATGACCTGGCACATGTATGACTAGTGTCTTCAAACTCTTCCTTTAACTAAAGTCTTCACTTGGAAAATATGATACTCTTTGTCACCCTGATACTCTTTAACACCCTGATATTATTTGACACCCTGATGATGGACAAATTTAAACATGCTTAACCTTCCTCTCCCTTTCCATCATTTATCATGAAAATTCAACTTGCTGTCCAAAAACTCTGTTTTGAGCTATGAAATTAGCTTGTTTTAGTGGTGCACATAAAAGGATGATATGTGGTACTCTTCTACTACTCTTTATCATTAGAGGATATTTAATGATAAAAAAAACTAGATATAACCTTCAAAAATTTTCATTTCAATTAGTTTAGTTCTCTCAAAACCAAAAAGAAATCTTCAGAAATTTTGCAGCAAAAACTAGGCTTCAAGCCTGACAGTTGCTGCAGAATTGCCTAATTGCCCACAAACTTCACAAAATTTGGATTTTAGGCCTAGAAAAGTTCCATTGTTGTGTGAGATGATAGTATGAAGCCTGATAAGGAAAATTTGGTTAAAAATACCTCTTACCCTCCTCAAGAAACAACCTTTTCACCTTCAGCCACTTCATCAACCAACAAAAATAACTCTATTTTTCCTGAACAAGAAGGCTTCACTCCTGAGATACTATCTCTCGATCCCTGATAGCTGTTACAAAAATGGAGGAGGTTTTCATAGATAAGAATTTTTTTAAGGAAAAACTCGCTCATTTTTTTGAAAACCAGCTTCAGTTGTCTGAAATCGTCATTATAAAATCATGTATAAAACAGGACAAATTCATAATGCTTAAAATAGGTCCCAAAGGAAAATTTGAATCTCCGAATTGGTAGCACCTGGGAGAAAAATGAAAGAGGTTTTTTTTCCTTGTCATGTTCTTAGAAAAAACCTCCTTCAGCTTTTGAAACTAATCTTCATGTGCTTGAAAACTCCTTTTGAGACCAACAGTTCAAACAGTCCAAGAAACACAAAAATCTCCTTGTAGCTCTTGGTAGAAATCAATGTAACCTATCTGGATGAAAGCTTGTGTGAAGCTGAGGTTGTACATGATCAGTTAAAATTCCATAGGCTCCTATCCAAACACATAGCCTCCTTTTATGCTTTCCTCTTCATTTCAATTTCCTTTTATAACACAAACTGCCCTCTTAAAAATGTGACAGCTGTAAAAAATAGTTTGGACAGCAAGCTGTTTGTCACAAAGCTAAATTTTCAAAGGTGAAAACTAACTGATACATGCAAAGGTTGAAAATTAAATGACAGAGAGGAGCTTAGGTAACTTTTTTAAGGATTGAAATTCAAATGTGGAGAGAAAGGTGACAAAATGAGGGAGTGGAATTCATTAATCATTATGCAGAAAACCGTTATAGGATGACACAACTTTCGCAACACTTTTAGTTTGAAAAGTGTCATTTTTGCTACGAAATTACTAGGTGTTTCCACAACAGATTCTGTTAAATTTGTACTAAGACTTCTGCAGACTCAGAAAGTTTTTGACAAATGGCCAGATTTAGGATTTAAGGAAACTTCAAGGTATCTACTCAAAACCTATTCTTTTGATGTGGCTTGGGATTATTTATAACATCCTAAGACAAAACTTAAAACCTAAGTTCATCATAACATTTATCATTTCATGATGCCTTGCAACCTAACCAATTTAAAGGAAAAATTTGACACGTTTCATGTTGAAATTTTTAGAATTTTTGGGTGATAACAGTGGCTCCACTTGGGATAGTGTGCCCCTGTGGTACAATAAGAACCGGTAGTTCCAGTGCCATCCATTTTCTTGGAAATAAAAACTTGGAAATTTTTCCAAATCTTCTTCAAACTCTTATAGCCTTCACCTCGGGCTCAAGTTTGATGATCACTGCGAGAAGAACCCAATATGTACCTACTGAAAAGATGCTCAGTCAATTTTGAGCTTATTCACACACTCCTACCTACCCTACCAACTGCAATCTCCATTTTTAACTCAAGGAACATGAAACTTCCAATGAAGCCAGTCATTTATCTGATCTGACACTTGAATTTCTTGACTATGCTTGAACCAAAAATAAACATGATACTTGCAACATGAGATGTAACTGATCTTCAAGATGAAAATATATCTGGAAATCTGAACAGTAAATCTTTTCCATGTAGTCAGCTATAGGGTCAAAGAAAACATGATTAGTTTGATGATTCTCATAACATTCTGTAGCTTTGGACAACTCATCCATGTTTTGATAAACCACACAAGACTTCAGTTGTGTACTCTCAAACTTCTGTTCAAACTTATCTTCAAAAACATTGTATTCTTCTTCAATCTCAAAAGAGAAATGAAGCAATACCTTCTCTTGGTATTCTAGCATGGAAAGATTTTGAAAAGACTGATCATGATCATGCAGACTACATGATTGAATTTTACCTTGTAAACCTTCATTGTCTTTCTCAATGTTCTTAGCAACTTCATCTAAAAATTTAATCTTATCTTCTGTCTTGCACTCAAATTATTTTAGATAAGAAGACAAGGACAAAGAATAAATTTCATCTAGTTCTTCATTAATATGATCATCATTCCATTGTTTGAAACCTTGAATTGAAGGAGATTTTTCCACCAACTCTGTTCTGTCTATCCATTCCTCCAAAAACATAAGCCAAAAGTCTGCAAATGACTTAATAGATATGACAGAAAAACTTTCAATCCACTGTTTACATTTCCCTTGAAATGAATCATAGAACAGCATAATGCAAACATCGTCATGTTTGAATCTAAGAAGCTCAGTAAAATCACAGAAATATGATATATGCTTCAAAGTCAAACTCAAATCTTCTCCATTTAATTTTGGACCATTCCTTAAAAAATATGTATCCTTGGGAAAATTATTTGAGAAACCATGAATTCCTGAAAAATTTATACATGCATACCTTGAAACAAGAATGGCAGTATCTAAGTTCTTCATTAGTCCAGTGGAATCATCATGAATCTACAAATTTTTAATTCTTCAACAATGGAGTCGCCAAGGTAGTTCTACAGCCCCAAACAGATTCTGAGCTTCTGCTACCTTCAAGAATTCAGCTTCATAATTTTCGAGAGATGTATATCTTCAAACTCCCGACAGATGCACCAAAATGTTATCACCAAAATAGGACTTGATAGGCTGTTGATCAGACTACCTCAGTGTAACTATTTCAAACCAATATTTTAGCTGAGGCTTAGCCTCATCAGCCTGAGAGGGCTCTCTCAAGGGTTAATGATTTTGAATAAAGATGTAAATAACTGGCTAACTCTATAGTTTATGATTTTTTAGGTTTATTGGTTGAAATATGGAGAGTAGCTACCATTGGGATATGGAGTTAGTGACAGGGATAAAGATAACAAAATAGCTCTTCTTATAAAACTGAGGCTTGTATATACTTCAATGAAAGAGTGACACATTTAGGAAAGTCTCAATATCTTAAGGTTCAAAGGAAGTCAGAGCATGAGTGCATGAATTCTGAGTAATGATACCTCAAGATATTAAAAGGAATGTATTTAAAAGAGATTTATCAAAGCTTAACACTTAAATGAAGTCAGAGCATGAATGACCATGAATTTTGAGTAATAAGTATTAAACATTGAAAGAAACCATCCACAGATAGGACCTAAGAACTCAATTCACCATAATTTAACACTTAAAGGAAGTCAGAGCATGTTCTCATTAATTCTGAGTAATAAGCATTAAAACTATGGAAGTAAAACATATGATAGAAGATAAAGCTCATTGAAGTACACTAAGAATCTCAGATTCAGAAAAGTTAAAATTCTTCTGTATATATCAGTTCCTTCACAGCATTTACAAAAGTAGTCATTTTCTATAACATTTTCGACCCTTGTTACATCGAAATCTTCACTACTTATAGGCATCTAGCCTTTACATCAATTTTTCCAAGTGGCTATACTATTTAACTTTCAACTGACACTTAAATCTACCCATAAACTAGATTCTAGAGACTAGGATTGACACCTTTTCGAAATAAGAGTAAGAGTCCTACTAGGACTTAAACTCCTAATTATTACATTCAACAAAATTAATCCAAATATTCCTTGAAAGGAATCTAATATTTTTACCATGATGACCATTAACAAAATATTAATACCATTACTACATTTTTGAAGTAACTTTTCCCGTTATTTAGGAAAATTTAGTTTGATGACCTGGCACATGTATGACTAGTGTCTTCAAACTCTTCCTTTAACTAAAGTCTCCACTTGGAAAATATGATACTCTTTGTCACCCTGATACTCTTTAACACCCTAATATTCTTTGACACCCTGATGATGGAAAACTTTAAACATGCTTAACCTTGCTCCCCCTTTCCATCATTTATCATGAAAATTCAACTTGTTGTCCAAAAACTCTGTTTTGAGCTACGAAATTAGCTTGTTTTAGTGGTGCACATAAAAGAATGATATGTGGTACTCTTCTGCTGCTCTTTACCATTAGAGGATATTTAATGATAAAAAAAACTAGATATAACCTTCAAAAATTTTCATTTCCATTAGTTTAGGTCTCTCAAAACCAAAAGGAAATCTTCAGAAATTCCACAACAAAAACTAGGCTTCAAGCCTGACACTTGCTGCGGAATTGCCT
Organism: Pinus albicaulis; assembly: GCA_034641835.2. Lineage (NCBI taxonomy): Eukaryota > Viridiplantae > Streptophyta > Pinopsida > Pinales > Pinaceae > Pinus > Pinus albicaulis. Next base: position 104,547 of record JAXQQM020085527.1, on the reverse strand, counting down.
AATTGCCCACAAACTTCACAAAATTTGGATTTTAGGACTAGAAAAGGTCCATTGCTGTGTGAGATGATAGTATGAAGCCTGATAAGGAAAATTTGGTTAAACATACCTCTTACCCTCCTCAAGAAGCAACCTTTTCACTTTCAGCCACTTCATCAACCAACAAAAATAACTTTGTTTTTCCTGAAAACGAAGGCTTCACTCCTGAGCTCCTATATCTCGATCCCCGATATTTTTTACAAAAATGGAGGAGGTTTTCGCAGATAAGAAATTTTATAAGGAAAACCTCGCTCAATTTTTTGAACACTAGCTTCAGTTGTCCGCAATTTGCATTATAAAATCATGTATAAAACAGGACAAATTCAGAATGCTGAACATAGGTCCCAAAGGAAACTTTCAATCTCTGAATTGGTAGCACCTAGGAGAAAAATTAAATAGGTTTTTGTTCCTTTTCATGTTCTTAGAAAAAACCTCCTTCACATTTTTGAAACTCATCTTCATCTGTCTGAAAACTCCTTTTGAGACCAACAACTCAAACAGTCCAAGAAACACAAAAATCTCCTTGTAGCTCTTGGTAGAAATCCATGTAACCTGTCTGGATGAAAGCTTGTGTGAAGTTTAGTTTTTCCATGATCAGTTAAAATTCCATAGGCTCCTATCCAAACACATAGCCTCCTTTTATGTTTTCATCTTCATGGCAATTTCCTTTTATAACCCAAACTGCCCTCTCAAAAATGTGACAGCTGTAAAAAATAATTTGGACAGCAAGTTGTTTGTCACAAAGCTAACTTTTCAAAGGTGAAAACTAATTGATACATGAAAAGGTTGAAAATTAAATGACAGAGAGGAGCTTAGGTAACTTTTTTAAGGAATTAAATTCAAATGTGGAGAGAAAGGTGACGAAATGAGGGAGTGAAACTTTCAAATGATGCCCTTACTTCTAACAACATGACCTTGAAACTCTCAAAGTTTAACCATTCATCATTATGCTAAAAACTATTATAGGATGACACAAATTTCGTAGCAATTTTAGTTTGAAAAGTGTCAGTTTTGCTACAGAATTACTAGGTGTTTTTGCAGCAGATTCTGTTAAATTTGTACTAAGATTGTTGCGGACTCAGAAAAATTTTGATAGATGGCCAGATTTAGCCCATGAAAGGTAGGAATGTTTTGTAATGGGATAGCCTTCACGGGGGTATTGAAATCTGTGTCAAAAATAGGGTATTGCAATGTAGAAGTTTGAGGTTGCCGGTTATTAGCCATTTGGTAAAAAATATGCCAATATTCTTGAGGGATCTTCGGAGCTGGATAGTTATTCCTAGGATGTCCACAAGAGAGTGGAATGGTTCTAGTAGCACTACCTTGATCTGGAATATTGGGTGTCCTCTGCTCAGTCACTAATTCAGGAGATCTACGTTCTGATAATTTAATTTCAAGATTTCCTATTTCTCCTTCTCCTTCATGGAGGTTGCAAGAATTTCCTTCTTGTGAAGGGTGACTTTGTGAATTCTCAGTATCTTGAAAACTTTGCTCAATCCCTTCAGTCTTACTATGAATCTTAGCATTAGCTACATATGGTGATCCTGCGGCTTGAAGGAAGTCAGTAGGATGTCTGGTAGCAAAAATTCGGGGTCCTACTAATGATTGAGACTCAACTTTTCTTAAGATTTCGTCGACAAAAGTTGATCTTCCAAGGGTCACCGGTCCCTTATATTTTTTAGGTTTAGAAGGAGGAATTTTGTCTTTTTCAGGTCTTTCCTTTTAGTCATTCATGTAGAAATACAAACATCCTAGCAATTCTGCTAGAAAGCGGGCGGATGAGCAAGCATTTTACTCATTCGCTACGTAGGTTCTTACCTTCCATTTTTAATACCCAATTCTCCCTCAGTAGAAAAAAACATCAATCATACATTACTCTTTACAGAGTGGAAACACGTTACTCGACAACGGTGCCAAAATGTTGGGTGCTAACAGGTGTCTTTAAAAACTCCTAATTGCCTCACATTAATTATCAACCTGGGTAAGTCATTTTATCTGAAGCGTGTACACAATATGTGCAAGCTATACATACAAAGAGTAATTCTGAAATCAACGCATCTGAAATCAAGGCAAAATATTTCCAAATTGGAAACAAAGTTTTAAGATGGGATTCTAGAAGAGAGGATAAGGGAAAACATGGGAAGTTTGACTTCTTGTGGAAAGGGCCTTATATTATTTATGCTTTACAAGGAAATAATACATATTTTTTGAAAAATTTGGATGGTATAGAAACTGAGGAAGGGCCAGTTAATGGTCGAATGTTGAAACATTACTTTGATCCTATTTATTAGGATATCCTAATTTTTAACATGCACATACTATATCCTTTGTAATGTTACAGTTTTGAGTGGATAGTAACTTATTGGAGTTGAAGACCGAAGAGAAGGCCCTAAGCTTCAGAATTATTACTGTCATACATACAATAAAGTAACAAGCAGAAGAAGATTCTATGGTTCAGTCAAAATTATTTTGAGGACAATTGACCTGCTGTTCTTGACTTTTCACTAGGAAAATCCATCCCCAAGTGGAGCCAGTGTTAGAATCCTATACTAATAGGTGTCATATATCATGATTGACTTGATGGGATATGTAATATGTTCATACCTTTTCTTGTTACAAAGGTTTTCCATATTGTCAAAAAAATATTTTTTTTAAAAGAAAATGTAAAGAGGGTATACCCTAAAGGAAAAATCAAAGGGTAAAAAGAATAAAATGGCCAAAAAAGTGAAAGAAAATGAACCCCACCAAAAGAAAGGCCAAGGAAAGTGTGCAAGTATAAATGCCACTACTTTTTTCTCTTATGTAAATAAAAAAGTTGTGTGCAACTTGTATCTTATGCCACAATTTATGAATAGTCAAACAATTTAAGCTTGGCTAGTTCATTTTTCAATTTTATGTTTTAGATATAGAGAATAAAATATGACCAAACCGTTTAATCTTGGTAGATAAGTAGATAGGTATAGTATAAAAGGAGCTCAACAGTTTAATCTGAGCCCTTGGATGTAATAAGGTTAGAATTAGAGAGATTAGAGAGGAAGTGCATGGGTCATTTGCTGGTTGAGGAGGAACATAACTCTTGGGAAGAGTTATCACTACCACCTCCTTATTCATTAGGTGTGAGAGGGAGCTCGTCCATGAGCTACCTTGCTGTTTTAAAAAAAGTGTATGATAAACATCGTATTGCTAAACAACATGATATATTTATTATATACTTGCATTTTCTTAACACTGATGTGCAGGTCTTGGCTCCAAGAGGGGGCACTTTTTCTTATGGGTTTCATGAGCCACTTTGGGCCATGAACAATGGTAATTTTGGTCATTCCTTGGGAGATCTTGGAGATATGATGTAATATTCATGGTGTGATTCATTAACACCAACCATCATACACCTTCTCCAAGCATGCAAGAAGGATGGGGAAGCAAAGAAGCGTTGGGGAAAACACTTGTCATATCATATTCTATGGCAGTTAGGAGTAAAACTGCACTGGTTGCACATGAGGGACCATTTTCCTTCTCCTTTATTGCATATGGTAGCTAGCATGGCCTTAATTATGATCCCATATGCTGAAGATGTTCTTATCTTTGTTGGGAACATGGTTGGAGGAGAGACGCATTTGTTCGATGTGTCCTTAGGGAAAGAAATTTCCTAAATTTTTTGCACTACATGTTCTAAGGGGAGCATGGGAAACTATATGGCCACTATAGTATATCACTTGTTTCTTTATGAGGTGGACCATATGATTGATTGGAGCACTTAGGGCATGCCTCGCATGAGAAATTGGGAGGATCTTTACTATGAATTACCAATTTGGGAGGTAATTCATTTCATTTGGATGATAGCATGGAGCTGGGAGTCCTTCATTGATGAAAAAATTCCCCATGATTGTCATCACTTCTATCTTGAGGAGGCCATTGATCATCAAGGAGGTTTCCAAATAGACCTTCCCTTCTTTCATGATGAGATCCATTTGGTTTATCCACCAAAGGCCAACTTGCACACTTGGGAGGAACAATTGGGAGACATAATTATTGTAGAAAATTTGAAGCAATGGTGGAGACTATTGAATGACGAGGCCACAAGAGGAGGAGGGGGGTTTTGTAGAACCCTTGCAGTTGCTTTAGGACAAGCAACATTTGGGAGGGGAAGACTGTAATATTCCTAAATTAGCATGCAACTAAGAACAAATCAATACCAAATATGAAAAAGGATAAATCTTGGCTGTGTAAATAAGCACCATTAGGTGTGAAAGGGGCTAATTATCTTGACTGGGTCAACCTTGACCAAATCTACAGCGTTGTATTGGAGGAGTGCTCATCAATAAGGCACAACGTAATTCTAGTTGAAGATCTCTTGTGTGAAACGGATGAGTCCATTGAAGGTGGTTTAGGTTTTTTCACACTCTCATCTTATAAAAGGAAGGGGAAGGCAACATGAGGAGGTTTTTCATGATATGATATTTTGATATATTGTTTGTTTAGACCATGTAGCTTTCTTTGGTTGTTTAGCCTAGATTGAAAATGTTGTTTAGCAATGGAATTTCCTGTTTCAGAGTTCCTCCTCTTCCCATTGAGTAGCTCTTTGGAGATTTCGTATTGCATAGTCCACTATTAGGCTTGAAGGCCAAGCTTCTCCTTTCAATTACAACTCAGATCCTGTTGAGGGTTTAGTTGTCTTTGCAAGCTACAACAAGTGGAGATTAGATCTGTTCAGATCTAAGACATTTCAGTGCCCTTTTTCAGTGGTGGAGTCCTTTTCTCTATTAGAGGAAGTGTATTGGAGTGACTGAGATTCATTTCTTAATCTTCACATGTGGCTAGCTAATATATATACCCTACAACACAGTTTCTATTCTATATCTGTGTTATTCTTGTAGGAGTTGTTGCAGGGAGTTTGGGTGCACTATTGGGAGAGCTGGTTTCTGAGTGTTGGGGATCTTCCCCTCACTTTGAGGTCCATTGGAGGAGATATACATATTGTATATTTCAGATATAATCTTCATATTCTAAATACTTCAGAATTTTTGAATATTTCTGCGGATTTTCTTTCTTAGATCTCAGATCTACTACTTATCCTTGGTGTGTTGCTCAAAACCCCAAGGGGATCTGAAAGAGGAGCCTTTCTAGTGAATGGATCTTATATGGATCTGAATTTTATGCACAAATCTGCTCTAGATCTGACATGTAATCTATAGCAGTTTGCAGCCTAATAAAATAACATTGTCAAGGCAGTTTCATTCCATTCATGTGGTTGTAGCACCTCTTTTGAGGGAATTTCTTTTGTTTGTCTTGTATTTCCAGCTATGTATTTCATGGACTTCATTATAAAATTATCTTGTTGTTTTAAATACTATTGAAGATAATTTTATTGGCCTTGTTGACCACACTTCGTCAACTACCCCATAGCAGTACACCCCCATTTTTTCAAATGGGATTCGTCATGCTCGACGTGGTTGCGCCATTGGTCGAATCATCCGGATGAAATGATGCGATCGGCGGTTTTTATAATACAAAAAACTCATTCGCATTTTATAGTAAATGATCTAAGTATGACGTCGAGTGCTTAATATATGCTTCGATAAGCCTAGTATGTTGTTGATTGATCTCTATCCTAGGAGGTATTTTGTCTCACTGATTCACGAAAGTGATCGGCAGAGTTTTTCCCTCCAGCCTCACCCCAAAGCTAGGGTGGATTTTGTCATCAGCATACTAAGTGAGTCCTAGTGTTTCTATCGAGTCCTTGTAAAAGTAGTTTGAGCTACTTGGTCTACTAGATCATATGTTGAGTCGCAGAACTGGGTATTTATTTGAGGGTCTATACGAATGGGTTTTCCCCCTTCATGTATGTAAATGTATTATCTCATGTAAAAGAGGGTTGGAAAAATAATTATAATCCCCTCTTATTCAATTAATTAAATTTTCTGGTCAATTAATTAATAAAATTCTAAACCAGAAATTTAATTAATTTAGGGTCCTAAATTAGGATTAAATCTTTAAAGGCAAAATTTGTTGGTCCTTGGAAAATGATTTTGACAACCCCAAGCCAAGGGAATATTGAGAATTTTAAGAAATATTGGACCCTTGGGCCCTGGTGGTTAAGTCAAGGTCAAAATTTTGGGGTAATTAACTCAAAAATAATATTTTTGAGTTAATTAAAATTGAATTAAATGATAAATTCGTTTTTTTTCCCAAAATTTTAATTTCAACGCTCCGGATTAAAAGATAATTAAATCTTTTGGACGGTTGAGATTATTTTGACGAGGATCATCCAAACTAGCCGTTAGAGATTTTGTCCTATAAATTTAGAAGTCTTTGTCATTCTTGAGTCATCCGATCTCAGGATCGTGCACTTGCTCTTAGAAGCTCTTGTAAACTTTTGAGGAATAAAGCATAAAGACTTTGGGGTTACAAATCTGGATGTTCCTTCTCAGATCTATGTGGTGAATTGTCTCTAAACTCTGCTACTTGGTTTCTTGCATTTTATGGTTGATGGCCTACATGGATTAATCTGCATACAGGTATCTTGTGCAGTTTTCTGGGTTTATAAAATAACATTCTGATTTTTCTGCAAAGATCTCATGTTGTTTTCTTAAATCTCTATCAGTCTAAAGTTCATATCTAAGTGTGCAGGGAAATTTTTTTAAGATTGGGCGTCTGGGGAAGTCTTCGGTTGGACCAGCCGACTCTCAATAAGCATAAATCTGATAAGCTCTTTATTTGTTAAATTCTGGGTCTATCTTACGATATTTGTGATTTTGCAGGGTTTCGAAGGCTTGTGCCTCTCACTAAAAATTTTAAACTTTTGAAAATTGTGCTAAACGGATTCAGATCTGACCATGAGGGTTTTAAATTGTAAACTAGTTGTAAATTTGTAATTTATCTGTGAGGGTTTAATTATTTCTTGGTGTGTGTCTTCAGATCTGACTGATTGTTGCAGGTTACAGGTTCAAATCGAAAAATTTTTAAGATCTAGGGCAGATCTGGCTTCCAAAGGCCAGATCTGGCCTCAAAGCCGCCACTGTGGGCAAGATATAGTTTCAGAATTGCTGTTGGTGGCAGATCTGCATGATATTTAATTTGAAGAACACTGAAATCTGAGATTGCAGGGAGAAATTTTTTAATTTGAAAGGAAAATTTTAATTTGATTGGGTTATTCATCTGCTGTCCATCTGATCTTTGCCCTAGACGTCCTCCATCTCCACGTTGATTTCAAATTTCATTCATTTGTCCTCAAGCCGTCTCACCTAACCCTCGATCTGCTGACGTTTCTCTACTCGTCCAACCTGCGTCCTCAAATCTGCCTCGCTGCCGTCGTGCCTTCATCGATCTGCAAAGCAAAAAACAAAAAAAAACGCGTGCAAAATAAAGTCCAAGCCTTATACATATGCGTTAGATCCTTTGATGCGAGTCCGTTTTCATATAGTTTAGCATTTTTAAGATTTAGGTTTAGATTTTTATTTTTTAAATGAGTCGGCTTCCATTTTAATATTTCGATTTCGATTTTATTGTTTAGTTTGCATAGATATAGTTTACTTGTAGTGATAGCATTTAGTCATAGTTTTAATTTTTCAATTTGTTTTAAATTCGATTTGTTCTATGTTAGCGTAGGTTTTAAATTTCATTTTTTTTATTGTTAGTTTTAAACTGTTTCTAATTTAGATTTAGATTTATTCTGACTTAGTTCTAGTTCTAATTTAGTCTTAGTTTAATTTTTACTTAGTTTTAATTAGACTTAACTTTAGTTTCTAATTTAGATTTTTTTTTATTTTAATTTAGTTTTAGCTTAGTTTCAAATTTAGTTCAATTTTAACTTTAGCATTTAACTTTTAGATTAGAACTTTGTTTAGATTTAGAATTTTGATTTGTTTTAAAAATAAAAATAAAAAATAATAAAAATTTCCAAAAATCTTTAAAAAAATTAAAAAATACAAAATATAAAAAAATTTTAGTGGTCCACTGAGCCTTAAATTTTTTATCTAAGTTTGACTGTGGATATTTTAAATTTCGAGTTGGGTAATACTGGAACATCTTAAACAGCTGGCATTTTCATTATTCATGGTTGTGGTGTTTTTAATTGGATATCATTGTGATCAATCGTGTTTTGATAAGCAGCAGTTAGTCATCATTTGCTGGTTTATAATTGCATAATGGGATTTTGTGTGACTCCATAAGGCACTGATCATCAAGCATGAAATCTAATCTAGATCTGTGAAATCCTGTTAATTTTATTAAGTATTTGATGTTCTAGCTGTGTCTCCTGGATTTATCCTTCATTTCAAATAGGGTCTACCTCCCTTAGCCTGTAAGGAGACAGCTTAAAGAGAGAGATTGGGGATAAAGGTGATAGCCCCCAGTTTGAACCGTTGTCGCGGTGCCCTGAACAATCTGTGCGACAACATTTTTTGGCGCCGTTGCCGGGGATAGAGTTTTTCTGTCGTTGGTTTTAACGACATTTTATGATCTTCTAATCTTTCCTCGCCATTCATTAGCCTGTCACAAGGGGTCACATTTTCGGGCGTTCTTTCATCTCTTTATCACTAATCATTCTCATCATCGTATCTTTGGCACTTGAACATTTTGGTTGGCTTCTTGTTTGGGTGGCGACTCCACTTATTCATCTTTTTACTCCCAGACAAGAATCCCCCCTTGTATCCATCTGCTATCGCTCGATTATTTCTTTTGTTTTAGAATTAGTTTCATGTTCAAGTGGCGACTCCAATTCTTTCATTTCTTACAAGAGTTCCTGCTAGGAAGTTCGCTTCTTGAGGACCTTTTGACTATTCTTGAACACGAATCTATTTCTTAAGCAGGTCGTCATGGGTGATACCTTTCATGACATGCCGGAAGAGGCCACTTCAAAATTGCCTTTTTTCTCAGGTGGTGATCCAAGCACTGCTCTATTACATCTAAGGATGGTCAAACTTTTCATACATAAATATTGTCGTCCTTCACAATATAATCATGAAGATGTCAAGATACATGTCTTTGGCTATTCTTTAAAAGGTGATGCTATTGATTGGTTTCGAAATTGTCCTGAAGAGTATTGTTTACAAGACATCATCAATGCTTTTACAGATAAATATATAAAACAAAATGACTTGCCTTGTGTTTCCAGTATTATGCAAAATAATAAAATTGATTTTGTAGAAGATTCAGCTATCAGCAGGAGTTTTCCAGACAATTCTCAGGACGAATCCACTTGTACCACAATAGCACAAACCCATGATAGTGGTGAAACAGAAACAAATTGTCAAACCAGTGTTGACAACGATAAGAATCTTGTTAGCAAATTGATTCAAATGGTTAAGGATATACAGCTAAATCAAGCTTAGGTAATCAAGAATATGGAGGCGAACCAGGCTCAAATCATTAAGAATATGGAACTTAATCAAGAAAAAATAATAGCACATCACTCCAGGGAAATTGGTTCTATGCAGAGCAGGGTATTGGCCTTAGAAGAAAAACATAAGAAAGAGATGAACTGTATGCAAAATTTCTTCATGGCCATGAAAGCAGATAATGATAAAATGATTCAAAACATGGAAGCTAACCAGATCAATCTTCAGAATCGGATAAATACCTTAGAAGAAATTCATGCACAGGAAATAAATGTCATGGAAAACAGGTTAAAAATGATGGAAATTAATCATTCTAATCAGATGTCTCTTCAACACAATTTGTCAACTATTGAAGAAATGCATGCCAGGGAGATGAGTTCCATACAGAAGAAGTTGGAAAAAATGGAACGATCACACATGCAAGATTTCCAACCCAGGTCAGATTTGTCAACAGATCATAGGCCTCCCAGTTTGCTGAAGCAGTTTCCATCTCATCACATGGAGGTCACTTTTCCCATTAAGGAGGAGTTAACTATGGCTACAAAGGACTTTGAGAAACACCAAGCTTATGTGTCACCTTTAACAAAGTATATTCAGAATAAGATTGATCACAGTCCAGGTTCTTCAGATATTTTGTACAAACATCTTCAAGATGAGGACAAGGAGTTTATAGTGGTCTCATTGCTAACATCGCAACCCACTCAGAAGAAGAGAAAGAAGCAGAAAAGAAGTAAGTGGTTTGATTCGTCTGATGGTCGAGAGCAACGTGACATTCATATAAGACAGAGTCCTACGATTAGCAAGATTGGACATGGCACATCTGAAAAGCAGCCAACAGACTTGCCTAAAAGCAGGCAAATGCTCAGCATACACTATATTGAGCACATCTGATGCCACAGGGCATCCTCTGTATTGTATCTCTAACCTTACACCTTGTTATTTCAGCATTTCATTTTGCAGTTAGAGTAGATTTACTTTTCATATTAAATAGAATAATGAATAAAAGAAGAGCTTCTATTTTTCATGTACTTAATGTTATATGATGATATTTGGATGGACGGTACTTATGTAATCTTGTGTGTTGCTTGGATGCAGATTCTGTATTCTCACATTCCTTCAATGAAGCAACGTGTCCCCAAGTAGAGCCAGATGTTGACCACACTTCGTCAACTACCCCATAGCAGTACACCCCCATTTTTTCAAATGGGATTCGTCATGTTCGACGTGGTTGCACCATTCAGATTCCGTCATCCAGATGTCATCGCCGATCGACGGTTTTTTATAATGATGTAAACTCATTCTGCATTTTATGATGTAAATGATCTAAGTAAGACCGTCAGTGTATGTAATAGCCTAGGTAAGCCTAGTATGTTGTTGATGATCTCTATCCTAGGAGGTATTTTGTCTCACTGATTCACGAAAGTGATTGGCAGAGTTTTTCCCTCCAGCCTCACCCCAAAGCTAGGGTGGATTTTGTCATCAGCATACTAAGTGAGTCCTAGTGTTTCTATCGAGTCCTTGTAAAAGTAGTTTGAACTACTTGGTCTACTAGATCATATGTTGAGTTGCAGAACTGGGTATTTATTTGAGGGTCTATACGAATGGGTTTTCCCCCTTCATGTATGTAAATGTATTATCTCATGTAAAAGAGGGTTGGAAAAATAATTATAATCCCCTCTTAGTCAATTAATTAATTTTTTTGGTCAATTAATTAATAAAATTATAAACCAGAAATTTAATTAATTTAGGGTCCTAAATTAGGATTAAATCTTTAAAGGCAAAATTTGTTGGTCCTTGGAAAATGATTTTGACAGCCCCAAGCCAAGGGAATATTGAGAATTTTAAGAAATATTGGACCCTTGGACCTTGGTGGTTAAGTCAAGGTCAAAATTTTGGGGTAATTAACTCAAAAATAATATTTTTGAGTTAATTAAAATTGAATTAAGTGATAAATTCGTTTTTTCCCCAAAATTTTAATTTCAACGCTTCGGATTAAAAGATAATTAAATGCTTTGGACGGTTGAGATTATTTTGACGAGGATCATCCAAACTAGCCGTTAGAGATCTTGTCCTATAAATTTAGAAGTCTTGATCATTTTTGAATCATCCGATCTCAGAATCGTGCACTTGCTCTTAGAAGCTCTTGTAAACTTTTTGAGGAATAAAGCTAAAGACTTTGGGGTTACAAATCTGGGTGTTCCTTCTCAGATCTATGTGGTGAATTGTCTCTAAACTCTACTACTTGGTTTCTTGCATTTTATGGTTGATGGCCTACATGGATTAATCTGCATACAGGTATCTTGTGCAGTTTTCCGGGTTTATAAAATAACATTCTGATTTTTCTAAGGGTCTCATGTTGTTTTCTTAAATCTCTATCATTCTAAAGTTCAGATCTAAGTGTGCAGGGAAATTTTTTTTAAGATTGGGCGTCTGGGGAAGTTTTCGGTTGGACCAGCCGACTCTCAATAAGCATAAATATGATAAGCTCTTTATTTGTTAAATTTCGGGTCTATCTTACGATATTTGTGATTTTGCAGGGTTTCGAAGGCTTGTGCCTCTCACTAAAAATTTTAAACTTCTGAAAATTGTGCTAAACGGATTCAGATCTGACCATGAGGGTTTTAAATTGTAAACTAGTTGTAAATTTGTAATTTATCTGTGAGGGTTTAATTATTTCTTGGTGTGTGTCTTCAGATCTGACTGATTGTTGCAGGTTACAGGTTCAAATCGAAATTTTTTTAAGATCTAGGGCAGATCTGGCTTCCAAAGGCCAGATCTGGCCTCAAAGCCGCCACTGTGGGCAAGATCTAGTTTCAGAATCGCTGTTGGTGGCAGATCTGCATGATATTTAATTTGAAGAACAAATCTGAGATTGCAGGGAGAAATTTTTTAATTTGAAAGGAAAATTTTAATTTGATTGGGTTATTCATCTGTTGTCCATCTGATCTTTGCCCTAGACGTCCTCCATCTCCACGCTGATTTCAAATTTCATTCATTTGCCCTCAAGCCGTCTCACCTAACCCTCAATCTGCTGACGTTTCTCTACTCGTCCAACCTGCGTCCTCAAATCTGCCTCGCTGCCGTCGTGCCTTCATCGATCTGCAAAGCAAAAAAAAAAAAAAAAAAAAAACGCGTGCAAAATAAAGTCCAAGCCTTATACATATGCGTTAGATCCTTTGATGCGAGTCCGTTTTCATATAGTTTAGCATTTTTAAGATTTAGGTTTAGATTTTTATTTTTTAAATGAGTCGGCTTCCATTTTAATATTTCGATTTCGATTTTATTGTTTAGTTTCCATAGATATAGTTTACTTGTAGTGATAGCATTTAGTCATAGTTTTAATTTTTCAATTTGTTTTAAATTCGATTTGTTCTATGTTAGTGTAGGTTTTAAATTTCATTTTTTTTATTGTTAGTTTTAAATTGTTTCTAATTTAGATTTAGATTTATTCTAACTTAGTTCTAGTTCTAATTTAGTCTTAGTTTAATTTTTACTTAGTTTTAATTAGACTTAACTTTAGTTTCTAATTTAGATTTTTTTTTTATTTTAATTTAGTTTTAGCTTAGTTTCAAATTTAGTTTAATTTTAACTTTAGCATTTAACTTTTAGATTAGAACTTTGTTTAGATTTAGAATTTTGATTTGTTTTAAAAATAAAAATAAAAAATAATAAAAATTTCCAAAAATCTTTAAAAAAATTAAAAAATACAAAATATAAAAAAATTTTAGTGGTCCACTGAGCCTTAAAATTTTTATCTAAGTTTGACTGTGGATATTTTAATTTTCGAGTTGGGTAATACCGGAACATCTTAATTTTGGAACATCTTAAACAGCTGGCATTTTCATTATTCATGGTTGTGGTGTTTTTAATTGGATATCATTGTGATCAATCGTGTTTTGATAAGCAGCAGTTAGTCATCATTTGCTGGTTTATAATTGCATAATGGGATTTTGTGTGACTCCCTAAGGCACTGATCATCAAGCGTGAAATCTAATCTAGATCTGTGAAATCCTGTTAATTTTATTAAGTATTTGATGTTCTAGCTGTGTCTCCTGGATTTTTCCTTCATTTCAAATAGGGTCTACCTCCCTTAGCCTGCAAGGAGACAGCTTAAAGAGAGAGATTGGGGATAAAGGTGATAGCCCCCAGTCTGAATCGTTGTCGCGGTGCCCTGAACAATCTGTGCGACAACAACCCCCATCTCTCAAAGAGACAATGGGCTACAATGTTGGCGAGACACATGACTAATAAACACCATAGTTATTGTCTCTCCAAGGTACATACTCCACCTAGGTGTTCCCAAAGTATGACCTTCTTGGACTATTCTTCTCTTGAGTAGCCAACCCTCAAAGGATATCGGTCCTCGACTACCCTTATCTTGAATGCCCTATCTCATTCTCAAAGAGTATCGAATGCCAGATGATTACCCAATCCTCCATTCTGCCTTCCAGGTGAAGACCAGAATGATGTGTCTATCCATTCTCTCCACACGGCCTTCACTAAGACTTATGGCTGTTAGTCTTGGTCTAGTGCATGACACATGTATTAGAGAATCACATATGTGACTCCCTCTTAACACAATTGTAAGTGTTGTAAAGGTTAAGCATTCTAATCAAATGTTTGTTATTCGGAATAAGTTGGAAAAAATGGAAAGATCATACATGCAGAATTTCCAACCCAAGTCAGAATTGTCAACATATCATAGACCTCCCGGTTCGCTGAAGCAATTCCCATCTCATGACACGAAGGTCACTTTTCCCATTAAGGAAAAATTAACTATGGTTACAAAGGGCGTTAAGAAAGACCAAGCTTATGTGTCACCATTGACAGAGTATATTCAGAATAAGATTGGTCACACTCCAGGTTCATCAGATATTTTGTACAAGCATCTTCAAGATAAGGACAAGAAATATATAGTGGTCTCATTGCTGACATCTCAACCCACTAAGAAGAAGAGAAAAAAGCAAGAAAGAAGAAGTGGCTAGATGTGTCTTGTTAAACACCATGTTAAACACACACATGGTGTATGAGAAAGATAAACACACACACAACAAGAAACTCAACACACAATGAAGGATAAACGTGTAGCTCTCATATTTTTCCATTATACATGATGTACATTTATAGTACAATGGTGTGACTCTTGGTTTCACATTCCAAGGTCACTTGGACTCCATTGTGACTTTTCGCATTCCACACCTGCCCATGGAGGATTAGGTGTTCCAACATTCCCCCCCTTAATCCGAAGGGGTATGTGTGATTCCAAGAAGAGAGTTGTAATACAAATCTACAAAGTATACATGGAAGCACTTAAAAATTTGAGATCAACTCTACGAAATGTTAACTGTAAAGAGAGGCTCTTTAAGGATGACCACCCAGCCATGAGCATGTGCCCAGTAGCAAGTTCGAAACTCTTCAAAGAAAGCGGCAGAAATTTGAAGTTTACGCCTAGAGGAATTAGTCCTCTTAAAAGGAGGCCTTCCTTCAAAGAAAGGAGGTCTACAGCTTTGTGATGATTTAGGATTACCAGCAGAGTTAGAGATGTGAAGCATTTTATAGACTCAATAAAGTTGTATAAGAAGCTCTGGAAGCACGCTGAAATGTCCTGTATAAAGGGAGACCTTCAACCTAAAAGAAGGGAGGTCTACTACCTGTGATGGTTTAAGGTTGTCCATCAACCAAAGATGATGGTTTAAGGTTGTCCACCAACCAAAGGCATGCTCATGGGCATCCGTGTCTCTGGCTACATCTCTGAATCTGGAATGACGAATTGTGGCTCAGGCTCGCTTGAACTGCTGTGTCTCTAGCTACAACTCTGAATATGGAATGAGAGATTGTAGCTCAGGCTCGCTTGATCTGACGTCGAAGCTTGTACATGACCACCATTTTCCCCCCTGTCAGGGACAAGGTGAGATGATGGCGAAAACTCAACTGCGAGTTTGCTCAATATTCGTGAACAAGTTCTGATATGCGGCTTAAACATCTTTTTGGCTGTTGATGCCCATTGCCAAGAAGCAATCCATCCAAGATGAATCTTTGTTCTTGCAGGAGGCTTGTTTCTGAAGCATTTGTCTGAAGAATGGGTGTGCCGACCACAGTGCTTGCATGTATGAAGATCAAAACAGTTATCTTTCATATGGCCAACTCGATCACAGTGTTGGCATTTTACAATCTGTTGTTGTGGAAGCAGAGCAGGATTTGGAATAGTTGCAGGTGAACTGTCATACAGGAATCCGACACTCTGAAATATGATGGGCTTGGTGTAGTCTGGAATATGAAAGGACACATTCTTGTCATATCCAAGAGAAGTTCTGTGCTTGTTGTGGACAAGCTCTTCCCAAGGTCTGATAATGGGCTTGAGAAGTGCAGGTTGAACTGCTGCATCTACATGTAAATCTACTTTAGTACAAGGAACTGAATGTGGATCAACTGCAACTTTATCCACTTGTTGCTGATGGGAGTCTTTCTCAATCTTCTGAACATAAACAGGTTCAGAATGGTGACTCTTTTGCTGAAGTTCATCTTGTTGAAGCTGAGATTCCAACTGCAAAAAATCAATCTTTTCATGTGCATCTTGCAAACAACTTTGAATATTACAAAGAGCATCCTTGCTCATTTTTATCATATCATCAACATTGGAATGAACGAGGTTATTCAACAACTCTAATGCCTCATTGATTTTAGCCATTTTTCAACAACTTAGGCTCAAAAAATGAAAGGGTGTCGACTTCAACCGAAAATGCACCCGTTTACACTCTGATTCAACTTCCTTTCAAAAATTACAAATGACTCCAAGGAATTCTCAAAGTACAAAATCTGCTGATTGCAACTATGAAGAAGCAATATAATGTCAGTTCAATACAATATGCAGCGAAAATGTGCAGCAAAACACTTGTGCAAGAGGCCTTTAAGGCAGTTGATTTTTCTTCTTCAAGGAGCTGTTTTTCATCAAGAACAACTCGCCTTCACATGTCAATCTCTTTTAGAAAAAGTCACCCTTATGTCAGTGCCACAAATCACAATGCAAAACTGCAATTTTCTCTATGTATTCAGTCCATTTTCTCTTCATTTTTTGCTGTTCATTTTCTCTCTTTGTTGTTTACATCCTCTCTTCCTCTCTCTCTGCTTTTTTTTTTTTCTTAATAAAAAAAAATAATAAAAAAATTAGGGAAAACAAAGGTAAAACTGGGGGAGTAAAACAGCAGAGGGATGAGGGCAATAGCGAAGATTTTTAGCAGTAAAATATAGTAGAGTTGCAGAATTTAGAAAACTTGGAAATTTTCTGGAGAATGATTTGCAGAAAACTTAGAAATCTCAGAAATTTTTTCCAGTAAAAACCAGACACTTCTTCTTCAGAAACCCACTTTAAAACGGTATTTTCAGCAGCTCTCCAATGCAGAAATTTAAAAGCAGAAATTGCAGAGAAAAAATCAGAATTTAGAGAACCTTCAGATGCGCAGTGCCGCTCTTCTTCAAACCACTGCTGCTCTTCTTCAAAACCACTTTCTGAATGCGGCAAAATGTCTGCTGCAGAAAAACTTTGAGTGCTGCAAAAATGCCAAGAATTTTTGCAGATATGCACAAACCATAAATACAAATGGCTCACTCAAGGTTGAGCTGGTTATGAACTGCTTAGCTCTGATACCATGTTAAACACCATGTTAAACACACACATGGTGTATGAGAAAGATAAACACACACACAACAAGAAACTCAACACACAATGAAGGATAAGCGTGTAGCTCTCATATTTTTCCATTATACATGATGTACATTTATAGTACAATGGTGTGACTCTTGGTTTCACATTCCAAGGTCACTTGGATTCCATTGTGACTTTTCGCATTCCACACCTACTCATGGAGGATTAGGTGTTCCAACATGTCTGTTAGCCAAGAGTAGCTTGACATTCGGATAAGACGGAGTCCATGCCGAATTGGGCATGGCACATCTGAAAAGCAATCTACAAACTTGCCTAAAAGCAGGCAAATGCTCAGTATGCACTATATTGAACACATCTGATGCCACAGGGCATCCTTTGTATTGTATCTCAAACCTTATGCCTAGTTATTTCAACATTTCATTTTGTAGTTAGAGTAGATTTACTTTTCATGTTAAGTAGAATAATAAATGATAGAAGAGCTACTATTTTTCATGTGCTTAATGTTATAGGATGATATTTGTATGGACGTTACTTATGTAATTTTGTGTGTTGCTTGGATACAAATTATGGATTCTCACATTCATCCGATGAAGCAACATGTTTGCAAGTAGAGCCAGATGTTGACCACTCTTTCTCAATGACCCCATAGCAGTACACCCCCATTTTTTCAAATGAGATTTATTATCTTCAAGGAGTTCACGCCATTCAGATTCCATCATCAGTCGACAATTTTGTAAATGATGTAAACCCTTTCTGCATGTTTTTGATGTAAATGATCTAAGTAAGACCATCCTGTATGTAACAACCTAGGTAAGCCTAGTATTTTGGTGATGATTTCTATCCTAGGAGGTTTTTTGTCTCACTGATTCATTTGTGTTTTTCGACACAAGTGATTGGCAGAGTTCTTCCCTCCAGCCTCACCCTAAAGCTAGGGTGGATTTTGTCGTCAAGATGCTAAGTGAGTCTTAGTGTTTTCTATCGAGTCTTTGTAAAAGTAGTTTGGGAATAATCCTAGCTAATTGGCTAGATTATTTTATTACAAGCTACTTGGTCTACTAGATCATGTTTTGAGTTACATAATTGGGTAGCTATTTGAGGGTCTATCACGAATGGGATTTCCCCCTTCATGTGTCAAAATGTATTTATCTTATGTAAAGAGGGTTGGAAAAATAATTAAATCCCCTCATTGAGTCAATTAATTAAATTTTCTGACCAAATTAAATTAAAAATCCTAAGCCAGAAATTTAATTAATTTTAAGTCCTAGGTGATTTAAAAATTTTCAAAGGAAAAATTCGTGGGTCCCTAAAACATAAATTTTTAAAGGTCTCCGGCCAAGGGAATTTGAGAATTTTGAGAAATTTTGGACCCTTGGGCCTTGGTGGTTAAGTCAGTCAAAATTTTGAGGTAATTATATCAAAAATATTATTTTGAGTT
Source organism: Pinus albicaulis (assembly GCA_034641835.2). Classification (NCBI taxonomy): domain Eukaryota; kingdom Viridiplantae; phylum Streptophyta; class Pinopsida; order Pinales; family Pinaceae; genus Pinus; species Pinus albicaulis. The sequence continues at coordinate 86,078 of JAXQQM020085527.1, read as the reverse complement.
AATTGAAAAGAAATTAAAGGATAAATTCGAATTTCCTCAAAAATTTATAATTTCGACGGTCCAGATTAAAAGATAATTAAATATTTTTCGACAGTCGAGATTACTTTGACATGGATCAACCAAATTAGCCGTTGGAGATTTTATCTTATAGATTAGAGGTCTTTGTTAGTCTTTTAGTCATCCGATCTCTTGATCGTGTACTTGCTCTTGAAGCTCTCCTGTAATATTTTCTAGAATAATGCAAACGAAGTCTTCGGGGTTTTATTTTGATGGTGTTGTTTCTCTTCAGCATTTTATGGTAAACTTGTTCTTTATATTCTGCTGGTGATTATTTTAGCGAATTGTTGATTAATGGCTCTCGTAGAGTAATCTATTGCATAGGTATCTTGCTTAGGTTACTGGATTTAGGGTAAGAATATTAATTGGATTGAGTTAGCAGCTATCTCTAACTCTTGAAAATTTTATCTTTTATCTTATTTCTCTATTGATTTAACAGTTTAACTTTAAGTGTGCATAAATCTTTCGAATTTCGAATTGGGCGTTTAGGGAAGTCCTCGGCTGGACCAGCTAACTCCCAAGGAGATAAGATCTGACGAGCCCTCCGGATCTAATTCCCCGGGCTTACTTTAAATTTCAGTTTTTGTAGGGGTTTTCTAGGGCTTGTGCCTAAAAATAAAAATTTATCTTAATCTCTCATCTATTTTAAAGTTAAATTTGGCCATGGAGGGTTTTGATCTAACAGATCTGTAAAATAGCATTGTAGTTTTGTAAATATCATTATTTTTAACTCACCAGGGTTTAAGGGTTTTATTTTTTGTGCATATTTCTAAGTTTTGGGGTCTCTTGTTTCTGGTTTTGTGCAGGTTTTATGGGAAGATTTTCAAAGAAATTTTTTTTTAGATCTGAGCCAAATCTAGGCCCTGGAGGGTAAGATCTGGGCTCAGGATCGTTTTGAGTTGCAGATCTGGGTAGCATCTCCTTTTAAAGAATCAAATGATTGCAGGTGTATTTATTTTAATCGATTTTAGTTCTGTTGGGTGAAAGAAAAAATTTGAAATCTTATGCACCAATGTGCCTACAAATTTTTGTTTTGTCTACTGGCTGCTTGACTCTTTCCGGCTACAACTCCCATCGTGCTTCATCTCCCTTCATTTGCCCAACGCTGCCATCCTCACTTCTTGCACGCTGCTCTCTTCCAAACCTGTACGCTGCCTCTTCATTTCAGCTGTTCGCACTCTTGCTATCTGCATTCTCCCTTATTCCTTGCTGCCGTCTATAGAAATTTGATAACCCAACACCGGTTTTCAGTTTCTCCTTATTTCTCCCATATAGTTAAATGCCCATTCCCATAGCCATACATTCAACAAGCTAAGAAAAATAAATATTTTCTGAAAACACTATTTTTGCAAATTTCACAATGCTGAAATGTAGAAATAAAAACTCAGAAAAATAAATCAGCCACACATAGAATTTTGACACGCTGATTTTTGGTCAATGTGACCCTCGAAAAACCTCCTACAACTCTTGGGGAAAACCAGTTCGAAAGCTTCTCTTTATTTTTTGAATATTGCTTTTACAGTGAAACAAAAAAGCACAGTAAAAATTCCAGCAACCAAATTTACAGGCTTATCTCGATTTCCGTGCTTGCACACTGCCTTGGAAATTGTGCCAAATCAGCAACTTACAAAACAAAAAATATTACTGCATTAATGATAGCAATATATGTTGTACGACCACCTCGAGAAGCGTGCCAGAACAGGTTGTACGGTGTTGTACGGACTGTATGGATTGTACAGTAGCCCTCCTCGAAATTCGAGCCCAAAAACAGTTTGGAAAACTGTGCTGTAGCTGCTATCCTTTTCTCGATTTTTGTGCCAAAAATAATAGCAGTACTTTTCCTCGAAATCCATGCCCAATTTGGTGCCTCGAACTACGTGCTTAATGCTATTGCCCTCTTCCTCAATTTCTATGCCTCCTTTCTTGGAAACCGTGCCTCTCTCTTGTTGTACGGATTTTCTGCCTTGGTATTTGTGCCAATAAATGTTGTTGTACCTTTTGCTGAATCTCCTCACTGCTGCCCTCTTTCTTCTCACCGCTCAAAAAATCTCCTTAGCTTTATCTTCTCCTCTCTCAATTTGCTCATGAAAGAATAAATTACCTTTTCTCTCGTTTTCCTCCTTTAACCTAACCCTAAGTGACTTTTGGAGAATCCCTAAATCTAATGGCTAAGATAGCTTTAGATCTAGGGCTGAGATTAAATGCTCATTTAAATCTCACTTTCTATTTTTTAATTCACCCCACTTTAATAAAGACCCACTTAGTCATTTATTTCCAAAGTCACTTTTCCTTTCTAATTTCACATTGAATTTATTAAAGTCACTTTAAAATTAGACTTTAGTAACTTTATCACTTAAAGTCACTTTTAAATTAGATTTGACTTTATAACTTTATAAAGTCACTTTTAAATTAGATTTGACTTTATAACTTTATAAAGTCACTTTAGCAGAAAAATTAAATTCTTTTGGACACTTTTCCCTAGGCCAAAGATCAAAGCCTTAGGGAACCACCTGTCCCCCGGTAACCAAATTTCAACACTCCCTCTTACCAAGGAAGGTGTTCCTCACCACACCCATCTTGTCTCTGAAGTAGACATGTTTGCCCCGTGGTAAGACTTTGGTAGGAATATCTGCAACCTGCTCATCAGTGGGAATGTACTCAAGCTTCACAACTCCCTTCTGAACATAGTCTTTGATAAAGTGATATCTGATGCCGATATGCTTTGACCTGTCATGAAATACTGGATTCTCCGTGAGTTTAATGCAACTCTGATTATCACAGTGAATCACTGAAATTCTCAATGGCTGACCAAATAAGCCAAACAACATCTTACGAAGCCATATGGCCCCACAACTAGCTAGACTGGCTGCCATGTACTCTGCTTCTGCTGAACTCAATGCTACTGACTGCTGCTTTCGGCTGAACCATGACACCATTGCCGAACCCAACCCAAAACAACACCCTGAAGTGCTCTTCCTATCAGAAGCACAACCTGCCCAATCAAAATCACCGTAACTTGCCAATCTCACTCCACCCCCCTGCCTATAATCCAGACCATACTCCATTGTCCCCTATAAGTACCGCAAAATGTGTTTTGCAGTAATCCAATGAACCCCCCTAGGCTCACACATGAACTGGCTCATCGTGTTGACTGCAAAACATATATCTGGTTTGGTGTTGACCAAATACATCAAGGAACCAATCAACTATCTATACAAAGTGGGATCCACCAACTCGAAATCTGAAGTGTGAAGCTTCTCCTAGTTGGTGATCATAGGTGTCTACATGGGTCTACAATCCTCCATGTGGAATCTGCTAAGGATGTCCACAATATACTTCCCCTATCGCAGGAAGAAATGCCTCTCCTCCTGCCACACCTCCAAAACCAAAAATTAGTGCATCAATCTAATGCCCTTCATCTCAAACTCCGACGCAAGATCTCTCTTGCAGTGCTCTACGAGTCTCTCTGCACCCGTATTGACCAAGTCATCCACATACAGCACCAGAATGAGAAGCTCCTCACCTATCACAATAAAGTAAAGGTTCGGATCTGCATCACTCTTTGTGAAACCCATCTCCTGCAAGTATGTATCTATCCTGGAGTACCAAGCTCTGGGAGCTTGCTTCAGGCCATAAAGGGCCTTCTTCAGTCTGCACACATTGGACTCCTTCCCATGCACCTCAAAGCCCCGTGGCTGCTCAATGTACACCTCCTCCTGTATGAAGCCATTGAGAAATGCGGTCTTCACATCCATCTGGTGGATCTTCCAACCCATCTCTGCTGCTATCGATATGATGGAGCGGATCGAAGTATATCGAGCCACGGGAGCGAAGGTCTCCTCATAATCAACTCCCTCTACCTGGGAGAACCCTCTAGCCACAAACCTCGCTTTGAATTTCTCAATGCTGCCATCCGCAGCATGCTTTACCTTGTAAAGCCATCTGGAAGTAACCACGGATTTGCCCTCAGGCCTCGGCACCACCTCCCAAACATCATTCTTCATGATAGAAGAATACTCCTCCTGCATGGCCTCTCTCCAGACCTGCTGGCTAGCTGCCTTCTCATAGCTAGAAGGCTCAGAGTCAATGATGTTGGCAACCATTGCCATATAGCTACAGAACCTATCAGGTGGTCTGCTCTCTCTGATCAGCCTCTTAGGCCTAGCAATAGATGTGGCCTCTCTCAAGGTATCTTGAAGCCACTTGGGCTTCCTCTTCCCTGAGCACACTTCTCCCACCGGAGAATGAAACTCCTCCTCCTCATTAGGAGCCTGAACTCCTGACTGTCTGTCTACTGTCCTCCAGCCTGAACCTGAACCTGTAGACGTTGAAGTATCGTGTGAACTATCCATCAGTGGACTCCCTAGTGAACTACTCTGCGGACTGCTCTGCATGCTGCTCGAAGCACCACCCCTCTGACTCTGTGAGCCACTGCTCACTGATGGACCTGACACCGTAATCGATGCACCTCTGGATCCTCTTGATCCCTGTGACTGACTCAGCTGCTCCTGAGGGTCTAGCTGATCCAGATACTCTAACTCCCGTGACCTCTTAAAAGTCCTGTCCTCCTCGAATTGCACATCTCGTCTGACAACAACTCTCCTCTGTGCGGGAATATAAATCCGAAAGGCCTTTGAGGTCTCCCTGTAGCCCACAAAGACACCCTTCTCTGCAGTGGGCTCTAGCTTGGTCCTCTTCTCCTTGGGTACGTAGGAGTATGCAATACACCCAAAGATACGAAGGTGACCAAGATCAAGCTTCTTCCCAGAAAAAGCCTCCTCCGGAGTCACATGCCCCAAGGCACGATGCAGATTCCTGTTCTGCAAATATACAACAGTGTTGCAGGCCTCTGCCCACAAAAACAATGGTAACCCCTGATCATGTAGCATGGCTTTGGCAGCCCCTCCGATGGATCTGTTCTTCCTCTCCGTAACCCCGTTTTGCTGGGGGTTGTAAGGAACTGTGAACTCCCTCGTAATGCCTGCCTCCGCACAATAATCAACAAACTCATCAAGGGTGTACTCTCCTCCATTGTCCGACCTCAAGGACTTGATCTTTCGACTTGTCTGAGTCTCCACAAGAGCTCTGAACTCCTGAAACCGCTTGAAGACCTCACTCTTGGTCTTCAAGAAATAAATCCAGGTCCTCCTGGAGTGATCATCAATGAATAATCCATAATACTCATATCCACTCAAGGAAACATGAGACATCCGACTGCTCACATTGGAATGAATCAAATCAAGTATCCCAGTCGATCTGTTGTCACTGCTGGTAAAAGGGGATTGGCAAACTTGCCCATAGCACATCCTCTGCATGTACCAAAGTGATCAATACTGAAATCTGGCACACTTGTAGTGATCTCCCGCAATGTCCTCAAGGCTCCATGATACGTGTGCCCCATCCTGCGGTGCCAATTCTCGCACAGCTCTGAACTGCTAACTTTGCTGCCGGTACTACTACTCAAGCCAAAAGGGGTTGAAATGTAAACTTGTACACCTTTGCATGGCGTACACCAATCACTCTAGCTGAATCAGCTGGAGCGCCCTTGGGGTATATCAACACCTGTCCTCTCCTGAACAATATCTCATATCCTCTGTCCTCCAATGCTGAGACAGATATGAGGTTCTTCCTCATCCCTGGCACATATAGACATCTGACACCTTCAAGGGAGGTTTGGGTTCCCTATCAAATGTCAATGTCCCCACACCGACTGCTTTAACAACACTGTCATCTTCGAGTACTACCTCTATATCAGTGCCACTCTCTGAAAGCTCTGAGAAGTACTCACGGACTCCTGTCATATGATGTGAAGCCCCACTGTCAACATACCAGATACCTGAAGATGCTCCGCTAGTGGAGGGAAATGCATACTCCCTCTCAACCTCCGTGGCAGGTGATCTTGCACTAGTGGACTCACAAGCAATGAACCCAAACTCTCGATCAAAGCTATCCATAAAGTCCTCTATCTCTGCTGATGCTGCCATGCTCTGGTTCTTCCCCTTCTCCTTCTTCTCCGGATACACAACTGCATAGTGTCCCATCCTCTAACAATTCCAAAACTTCACAGTGGAATAGTCCTTTTGTGTGTTCCCCTGTTTACCTTTACCTTTGCCATTGCCCCCACCACCACTTGTGGAAGCTTGATTCACTCCCTTGCCTTTCTTGCCTCCTGCCAACAGTGCCACATCTTCATCCTGCTCAACTGGTTTGGCTGCTCTAAGCTGGCTCTTTCTAATTTCTGTATGTATGCAATCATCCCAGAACCTCTCCCAAGTGGGAAGGGTCTCACGTGCACAAACCCCATCAGCAAAGTTCAACCATGAACTGGGAAGGCCATTCACTGCAATCCGCACCAACTCAGTGGGTGGAATGACCTCTCCAACTACTGCCAATGCATCTCTCACATTAGTAATCTTTGTGAGATATCCAACTGCGCTATCAGTCTTACCCATTTTAATGGTCTTCAGCTTCTCCCTTAGGACCATTTTCTTGTTCTCATTGGTACTCTCGTAGAGATTGGTCAATGCTGTCCACATCTCATGAGCATATTTCTTTCCTCTCACATGAGGAATGCAATGGTCTTTGATTCCATCTAGAATCAGTCTCCTACCCTTGTTATTCCTTTTATTAAAGGCTGCCAACTGAACAACATCAGTAGGCACATTAACAGGGTGTTGTGCGGTATGCACCATGATATCACAGACTTCTCTCTCCTCAAAGATGCTATGCATTCTCTCCTTCCAAACATTGTAGTTGTTGTGCCCATCCAACCTATCCTCCACCCTCAAGCCCAAAGACATGCTTGCTGTCCTAAATAAGCTGAAAATAACACTGCTGTAGTAAAGGTAAAGTTTTCTGTGTGAAAAATCAACTCGCTATAATTTTTATTTTTGCTATCCCAAACTGCCTTTTTCAGCAAAATAGCTCTGATACCATGTAGAAATTTGATAACCCAACACCGGTTTTTAGTTTCTCCTTATTTCTCCCATATAGTTAAATGCCCATTCCCATAGCCATACATTCAACAAGCTGGAAAAAATAAATATTTTCTAAAAACAATAATTCTGAAAATTTCACAATGCTGAAATGTAGAAATAAAAACTCAGAAAAATAAATCAGTGACACATAGAATTTTGACATGCTGATTTTTGGTCAATGTGACCCTGGAAAAACCCCCTACAACTCTTGGGAAAACCAGTTCGAAAGCTTCTCTTTATTTTCTGAATATTGCTTTTACAGTGAAACAAAAAAACACAGTAAAAATTCCAGCAACCAAATTTACAGACTTATCTCGATTTTCGTGCTTGCACACCACCTAGGAAATTGTGCCAAATCAGCAACTTGTAAAACAAAAAATATTACAGCATTAATGATAGTAATAAATGTTGTACGACCACCTCAAGAAGCGTGCCAGAACAGGTTGTACGGTGCTGTATGGACTATACGGATTGTACAACAACCCTCCTCGAAATTCTAGCCCAAAAACAGCTTGGAAAACCGTGTTGTAGTTGCTGTCCTTTTCTCGGTTTTTGTGCCAAAAATAATAGCAGTACTTTTCCTCGAAATCCGTGCTTAGTTTTGTGCCTCCAAATACGTGCTTAATGTTGCTGCCCTCTTCCTTGATTTTTGTGCCTCATTTCTTGGAAACCATGCCTCTCTCTCTTGCTGTATGGATTTTCTACCTTGGTATCTGTGCCAATAAATGCTGCTGTACCTTTTGCTGAATCTCCTCACCGCTGCCCTCTTTCTTCTCACTGCTCAGAAAATCTCCTTAGCTTTCTCTTCTCCTCTCTCAATTTGCTCATGAAAGAATAAATGACCTTTTCCCTCCTTTTCCTCCTTTAACCTAACCCTAAGTGACTTTTGGGGAATCCCTAAATCTAATGGCTAAGATAGCTTTAGATCTAGGGCTAAGATTAAATGCTCATTTAAATCTCACTTTCTATTTTATTCACCTCACTTTAATAAAGACCCACTTAGTCATTTATTTCCAAAGTCACTTTTCCTTTCTAATTTCACATTGACTTTATTAAAGTCACTTTAAAATTAGACTTTAGTAACTTTATCACTTAAAGTCACTTTTAAATTAGATTTGATTTTATAACTTTATAAAGTCACTTTAGAAGAAAAATTAAATTCTTTTAGACACTTTTCCCTGGGCCAAAGATCAAAGCCTTAGGGAACCACCTATCCTCCGGTAACCAAATTTCAACATCGTCTACATTCTTCTCGCTCCCATTGGTCACGCTACTCGCTTCCACAGCTTTTCTACTCCATCTCTGCAGCACTCAGTCCATCCTGCATTCCCTCTCATCCCTGCGTTATCGTTCATCCCTCCAGTACGTTGTCTGTACGCAGGCCCTTTCCATCCCTCCTCATCCGCTTTCCAGGCCGCTTCATCCTCTCTGCAGCCTTACCCTTGCGTCCATCTCTTCCTTGCGGCTGCCATCTTCGTTGCTTACCTTTGTTGTCCCTTCCACTCTTGCTGCTCGTCGCTTTCGTTCACCTACAAACCTACGCACAAATAAAACAAAACATTAACGCATTCTTCATTAGCTTTAGTTTTTTCAATTTTGACTTTTTTTAAAATTTAGTTTAGGTTACATATAGCACTAACACATTCTGATTTTTATTTTAATTTAGATCTTTTGATTTTAATTTTTAGCTTTAGTCTTTAGATTTAGCATTTAGAATTTTAATAAAGGATATTTCATTTAGATTCTTTTTTTTTTTTTTACTTTAGAATTGTTTATTATAAAAATGAAAAAGCCTCAAAATTTTTCATAAAATAAAAAATATAAAAAATAAAAAATTTAAAATTTTCAACTTTTTAACTTTGAGAAATTTTGTTTTAAATTTTTGTTTGGACGTGGTCTTGGATGTTAGATCTAAATTATTGCATAGTCAAGGGTGAAACTTTAATTTTAATATCTGAAGTTTGACTATAGACTAAATTTAAAATTCTGGATTGGAATTGCCAAGAATATCATTTTAATTCAGAATTATTGGAAATGTATAGCATTTAAATTCGATGGTCCTCTCATGATAATGTCTTTTCGGAATTTAATTTGTTTAAAAATTGCATTTGGTTCGAAGTATTTTTCATGCTTATCTGGGATTGATGATCGTTTAACTAGCTCTAATTATGGTTTTAAATTTCTTGAAATTGATATTAATTGCTAAGTCAACTTTGAGAATATTTCAAGTGATGATGAATTGCATGTTTTTATTTCCTAGATCGAATATTGTTGATGCATGATATTGAAAGTGTTTTATCGAAGGTTAAATCGCATTATTGAAAAGGGCTTATCTTCCAGTTTGATAAATTAAACATTTAATTGAAGATTTGAATATTGTCGTGGTGGATTGGTATTTTCGTAGCAAGATAATTGTCTTTTTTAGCAGCAATTCCCTATCAACTACTTGATCTTAATTTCGTAATGGGATATTTTGACTTCACAAGGCATTGGTCTTAAACTTCAAATCTAATTGAATCTGTAAAATCTCGTTAAATATTAACAAGGACTTGGTTGTTTGACTGTGTCTCCTGAATTGGTTGGTTTCCAACCCGTTCTCTTTCTTCCATTTTGTTAGGGTCTACCCCCCTTAGTCTGCAAGGAGACAACTTAAATAGAGAGATTGGGGATCAGGGTGATAGCCCATGATCTGAGTCGTTGTCGCGGTGCCTAGACAATCTGTGTGACAACAGATGGCAAGGACATACTTCAAGTTTCTTCCAAGTAAGAAACTTACCACTAGGCTCCCTCTCAACCAGGGTTCTGCAGCAGCAATCCAACTACTCATGAAGAATTCCTCCCCTCGATGTCATGGATATCGATATTGAGGAATCTTCAACTTTTGGCTTCATAGGGCACAGATCATCCATCACTTTGAGTCACGAGTCATGTCCACTATCAGAAAGTGATTCATCAGTTTTTCTCATCTGGTTCCTAGTTGTGCCATGCTTCTTTCCTTCAAATCATCTTTAAGGATCATACATCCTTTCTCATGATTAGCAGCGTTGCACAAATTCATCCAGATAAGCATATACATATGAACTTTTAAAACAAAAGTTACCTCAGTGATGATCTTTCACCATGACATCTTCCTGTAGGCATCAACATCCTCTATTCAAATTGAAACATCTCTTAATGATATGTTTTGTCAGAGTCTACATATCCTCCCAGGAGATTTCCTAGTCACATCTTCTTGGCTTTCGGATGATAACTGCCTCTTGACATGGTTGCATTTCACGATCTCTTCCTTTTTGCACATTCTTCATTCCTAGGAACTTACAAATTTTCAGTTTCTCGTTCATATACAACCACCTCATATTCCATGAGGACATATTATGTTGATTTTATCTGTCAGTGCACCGAGAGATCCTTCTTCATAGATCATACTTCTAAATATGGAAGTCTATTACCTGCAACCATATGACATGACTTCACAGCATCCAGTGTCTGTGTATAAATATACACATACGTCATACCTTTTCCCCATGAGTCATCCTGTAGCAATTTCTCTAGAATGAAGAGGTTCATTCCATTGACCTACTCCATCAATATGTCATCATATCCCAAAATTCGGTTTCCATGATGACCCTTGATCTTGATGACTGCTTTCCATTAGTAATGTTATCTGAGAGGTTTTTCTCGGAACTTACTCACCAAGAGATCCTAACATGCCTTTTATCATGATGCTATAATATACATTGCTTCCTATCGTACAATTTTACAACGAACAAAAATCACTTAAAGGAGAAGATGATCTAGTGGAGATTCCTTGCTTCTTCTTTCTTAGATTTCTTAGCATCAGGTTCTTCCCTCAAATCTGAGATATGGGCTTCTCCCCTCTTCCTCTTGTCCTTGTCAGATTTAGGACAATCTCTTTTATAATGCCCAAGTTCATTACATCCAAAACATCGTATGTTGTCCATATTCCTTCTTTTATTCTGAGGGCCAGATTTTCCAAATCTTCCTTTCTTCCTGTATGTGGCTGCAAAGGCTTGATTCCCTTCACTTGGTTCTGTATTAACTTTGGCTTTTAGTCTTGTTTCCTCTATTTTACATAGAGACCATAAATCATGAAATGGAGTGACTTCTTTCTTCTCGTATAAACTTGAAGTGAAGTTTCCCCATTCCTCTGGTAGAGCATTCAACACCACTATAGTTATTTCAGTGTCTGACATTACTTCTCCCAGTTCTTGCAGTTGATCTCTTATTTCAGAAATCCTCATTAAGTATGGAGTCATTTCTTCTTCCCTTGACAATTTCATTTTTTATAGCTTTTGTCTCAGAGAGATTGCTTCTCCTGCAGTACTCACAGAGAATAGCTCCACCAATTTCTCATATATATCTTTAATAGACTTTAGTTTTGATACATAGGGAATGAGTGAGTCCTTGATGGATTCTATGAGAATCCTCTGGGCTCGGATTTCTCCCTTCATGTGTTTGGTATGAGCTAGAGCATCTTCTTTTGGTGGTTGAATTGTTGATCCATCGATATAGTACATAACTTCGTCTTCAATTAAATTCAAATCTATCCTCTTCTTCCATGCGCTAAAGTTTGATGTCCCAACCAGCTTGTTTCTTTCTTTACAATAAGTCATCTCGACAGATTTAAGTAAGGTCATAGATACTTACTTGAGTAGAGTGGCTTGTAGCTTCCTTTATGATGTTTGAAAATGAAGTCAAGAGTTTCTTCTAAGATAGAAATCTTAAATGTGGGTGTTTTTGAATCCTTGATGAAGGATATCTTCAGAAGTTGAGGTCCTTCTTCTAACAAAGTTTTGAATGTGAACATTTGATGGTCAAAGATTACTTCCTTGATTGAGTTGATCCTTTAAATGAGATAGGAGATCTTTCTTGATGTAGCTAGAGAGTCTTCCTTTGCAAACTGATTTGATTTTCCAACCCAAACTTTGATCTTTGCTTCCTAGACTGTCTCCTTTGTCAAGCAACCCTTGAGATTAGCACCTTAGCTCTGATTCCATGTTGAGAATTTGGAGGGCTGATGATTAATTCAAATTCTCTTCTTGATAATTACTTGTGAACTTACTTGAGTTACTTATTTCTTCTCTTGCTTAGCTTAGTTAATCTTTCATCAAGTCAATTACCAAAATACAAAAGACACAAAGTTAGGCTCTTCGAGCCAGGGCAAAGCCTCTCACTCTTGGAGAGGAAAACACACGAGAAATTCTTCTTATAGATCTTCAAGTGACAAGTACCATGACCAAGACTCAGACCCTTGACCTGTGAATGCCTCCAAGACTTTGAAACTTTTTCTAAGTCTTCCTCCAACACTGATCCTTTTATTCTTCACCAATGTATACTGACCTCCAATAGCTTTAGAGAACTCGGTCTCTAAGTTTATCTTGAGATCCTCCTTATTATCCTTTGCATGCACATCAACTTTTGTTAATTTTCGACAACTAGATCCAAACTCCATGTTGTGATGGTCAGATGAAGATGCCAATATTTTTATTGGATTCCTCTTTCGGAGAGGTGCAAGATCGATCTAAAGATCATTGTTATGTAAATTTTATTAATTGTTAGTTAGATATAGTTATATTAGGTTTTATTAAGTGAAAGGGCATGATCAAAGATCATGCCTCTTCACCAAGGGACACCATGAGGCTATATTTAAAGCCTCGGTGATTCCCCATTGTAACCATCTTTTCATCTATCATCATTAATAATATATACTTATTCAAGTTTACCAGAGTTTTTACACTCCATTGGTATCGAAGCCATCGCTCTTCGGGATCTGTGTGATCACCCAGGAATTACAGAATTCCAGAACTGCAATTCCAGATTGCAGATTTTTTTATCAGTGCTGGTGGCAGCATTTGTTTAAAAATTTTTACTAATACCCCCTGTCCAAATCCTTCCTACACGCTGGCCTCACTCGTTATTATTTAAAAAAATTTAAAAATTTAAAAAAAAGAGAATAAATATATTAAAAAAAAGAGTCAAATATATATATACTCTCGCATCTTCCTCTGCTGTCCGTAGCAACCACACTCCTGCCTCTGCATACCGCAACTGCCATTATCCTTGGCCAAACCCTGACATACCGCAAAAGTCGCCGCGCATAGCCATCACATTTCCCCACCTGCACAATCGCAACACTGCCCGACATCTGAATAGTCACCGTCCGGGTCATCTCCTTACCACTCGACATTCGAATAACTAGCTACCAGAGGACCATTTACTGTTGCCTTCTACTGTCCACCCGTCATACCCTCACTGATCGTTACTCCCGCCTGTTCCCACTCCCTTCTGTCCATTATCAAAACTGGTTCCTCCTCGAGTGATATCTTAACTTCAGCGCATCATTAAGTGGATAAGGGAAGATTACGGCTAACACAGGATTGGCTTCGAGCGGAATCCATACAACCTGCCGCATCAACTGACCGTCGTTTTTCTGTACTGTCACCCGCATCAACTGTCACGTTTATCCCTCCGCCCTTCCCACGGGTGATGTCCACGTCGGGCTGCCGGTTTGCTGTGTCACCAATAGAAAGTGCGTTTATAAAAAAAAATTACGTTCTTTTTAAAAAAATCGTGAACCAGTGTCCGGGGGGGTTGTGCCCATTCACAATTTAAACCCGCAACGCTAATATAAGTTTTTTTTTTTGAAATTATATAAATCATATATCATATAGTTTCAATTGGTCATTATATAAATATATTGTAATTATATACTTCTTTATATATTATATAGTTTTCAATTGATAATTATATATATATTTAAATTATATAATTTATTTATATTATATAGTTTTCAATTAATAATTATATATATATAATTATATAATTTTAAAAAAAATTATTATTATTATTATTAATTTAATTAATTAATTAATTAATTATTTAAAAAAAAAAAAAGGAAAAGAGAAAACTGGCAGAAAAATACTCCCCACCTCATACGCGTTCGATGTCGTCATCAATGTCAATGGCTGAATTCCAGAAAAAATTGGTGGATCTCGAGAAACAGATCACTAATAATACCGAAGAATTCGGAAAAAGATTAGTCGACCTTGAAGGTACAGTTGCAGGGCATTCCAACGACATCAAAAAGGTTCATGATACAACAAATCGAATAGAAAGACAAATGTGGCTAAATCATCACGAGGCCACAGAAAAGCAGAACGAACTCTTCAATAAGCTAAATGATAAGTTAGATAAATTAAGTCAGACACAATCCCCAATATCTCCTAACAAGGAACAAAATCAACAAAACAATTCCCCAGATTCAAGGAACTCAGAAGAGCATCAGGAAAAAACCGATTCCCCACGTCATCAAGAAGATAGTAATGCAGATTTTCAAAATAAGCAGCTTTGGAACGCATTCGCTAATCAATATCCCCTTCTTGTTCCACCATTAGCATATCAGCGCAAAGCCAAGATCGACCTACCCAAATTTGATGGTAATGAAAAAAATAGCGTTGCATGGCTTAATAAAGGAAAAGAATATTTTGAGATTTATGACATTACTAGTGATGACGAAAAAATTAAGCATGCTTCCATGAAAATGGAAGGAGAAGCATACAATTGGTATATGTGGTGGAAAAAAACAACGTTCGCTATCAGTTGGAGGAAATTTAAGGATGCGTTCTTCAAAAGGTTTCAAGGCATAAAAGAAGAAAAGTTTTTTTCAATGTAATATTCCCATTTTTGGTATCATCCATGACAGGGCTAGGAGGGACTTCCAGAGTTAGGAGCAGACAGGTCACATGTACAGATTGGTACTATCAGTGGGCTCAGGAGCTTTTCAAAGGAGTTTTGAGAAGTTTTCATGGTGTCTGGAGGCATCCACTTGATATACTCCATCATCTGAGCAGTTTGGCTTTCGTTCCGATGCATTCCGATAACTTTCGAAATTTTGAGTTATTTATGGGCTTAACTCAGCTGATTATGCTCAAGGTGGCATTCCGGGAGGAATATGCGATGGAACACCTTAGTGTAATAGCTCATCGGAACCGAGACGAGGAGACCTACACGATGGGACAATTAGACAGAGATTTCAGTGACCAGAGGAGGCGTGGTAGCCGATATACCCTTTTCAGCATTAAAAAGGAAGATTTTATAATATTTTAATAAAAAGGGAAAAGTGCTCCATAAATAAAATAATAATAAAATAATGCTCTAGAAGGCTCCAAGGGATCTATAAAAGGAAGGGAGGAGGCCATTGGGAGACATCTTTGGAGTAGATCATTTGCTTGTGTATGAGAGGTTTGAGGACGTGGTTCTCTACTTCTGCTGTAGCCCCAGGACGGAAACCCTCGGGTGGTTTGTGAGTGTTGGACGAAAACCCAACTCTCTTGAGGAGACTTCACTTAGGAGTTTCACAGAGCTTCCGAGTTTGGTGTGAGGATCATTCAGATCTTCAACTTGGGCTTCATCAGTTTCAGTGGGTTCAGTTTCAGCTGTTGCCGGAGGGAGAGTGCAGCAGTGCAGTTTGTGGCCAATGCCGTTCAGCAGCTTATCTTGGTGGCCGGTTTTCTATCTCAGCTCTTCTTGGGTCAGATCTATATGTAAACCCCTGTTTATTATCTATAATAAAAGCTGAGATTTCCTTTCTGTTCTATATGGTATTGGATTGCAGCATTTCCTGTCTTTATTTTACATGGCAATCTTCTGTTGAATAAATGTTTATTTTACGGCAAATTGTGGTATTCAGTATTTTTCTGCATTTTAGTTAAAATATCCCATCCGGGATATTACAGTGGCATCGGAGCATCGGATTTGGCTCAGCCTGCGGGGTTTTCACTTTTCAGTTGCAGCTATCCTTTCCGAGGGTTTGACTGCAAAAGAAGATCGAGGGTTTATCGAGCTCATTATTGTTGTGAATTTTATAAAATTTACAAAACTTACAAAGGAGATGCTATTAAAATAGCAAGAGCCACCATACAGATTCTCTAAGTGGCCCTAAACAAGAAAGCGGAAGTGGTTTGTTGACAGGCTAGTAAATTTTATGGATATTTTAGTCAAAAATTAGCAACTTAATTTGGGTCGATCTGTTGAAATTTGGGGCTGCGTGAAATTTCAAAGGCTAATCTTCGTAGATCGATTCGAAGTGAGAATTTGGTTTTATCAAAGTTTGAAGAATTTTGGGGCCGTGTTAAATTTATGGGGATGATTATGTGTTTGACATGAAATATTCAGAAGGGTCCAGGAATTAAAAAGTTTATAGAGCCAACTCATATTTTGGAAAGTTTGCGAACGTCCAAGTTCATTGACCAAATTCATCCTTGTCTGCAAATTCTGGGTGCAATTATCCAACAAAATTTAGGCGAAGGGCTGTTGCCGCAATTATGGTTGGACGTTTGATTCAAGCCATTTGCTAATTGTTAAGGAGTGAGACGTCGAAGACATCCACCAAATGATTAAGAGGCACGTCATAAATTTAAGGCCGAATAATTGAAGACGATCGGCTCTGAGAGACACAAATCAGAAAATTGCTGAGAAAGGGGACCACGATTCGTTCAGCAATGGAATTCTCCATATCATAGGGGCTGAGATCGCAGTGGCGTGAAGCACCGATAATTTTTCCGAGTGGTGGATCGGAATTTCTTGAGCTGAGTAGAGGCCGAGCCCACAAGATTCGTCCAGAATTATTGATCGAGGAAGTAAGAGATGGCGTAGCTGTAAAGATCGGCGCTCGGCAACAATTGTTGGGGCGGATGCAGTTGCGTTGGTCAAGTCGACTTCCTGGGTGAATTATAACAGTCGCAGCATGATATTAATTAGAGAAAATAGTGTGCGAAGTCTCGATCCCAGGTTCAAAGGTGTTTATCATGAGAATTAAGTTTCACCACGTGGACTGAGATACCGAATTTCGGGTTCTGCTGTGTGTTGGCCGAATAACATTAGCTACGGAGTCATGGTGCTATCGATGGGTCAAATTTTGCGTTGGATGGATTTGTTTACAGCAGAAAGGAACGGTATGCCGAATGCTTGAATCGTGATTCAGTTTGGAAATAGAGGCGGTGCATATTTCCTAGACAACCAACCGTAAATTTTTATTCTCTGCTATCTGGGCGTATGCTACCCTTGTTGCTGTGCGTAGGAGATATTTCCTTGGCGCTGTATTTCTGACCTAAATTTTGATCTATTCTGCTGTGGGTCATGCAATCAGCTGCGTAGGAGCTTGCTGGTATTGACTGGTTTCAGAGGAATTAAGATACTGCGCAGCTACTATAACAAATGAACAGAGTTGCCGCTAAACATGGGACGCTATAGAGAGGGTGTGTGTTGGAAGACGCAATTTTGATGTTTATGTGCAAGGGCAGAAAGTGTTAACAGATTTTGACATCCGAGAGGCGGCAGGAGACATTTTGAAAGATTAAAATAGATTTGTGGGGCTGTCATGATACCCTTTTCAGACTTGTGATTACATTGACCTGTTGCCACTTGTGACAGAGATCCAAACCAGCAAAATCGTGGAGTTAAGAAACCAACGGTGGCACGTCAAGTCAATTGCCAGATAGAAGACA
Source organism: Pinus albicaulis (assembly GCA_034641835.2). NCBI lineage: Eukaryota > Viridiplantae > Streptophyta > Pinopsida > Pinales > Pinaceae > Pinus > Pinus albicaulis. The sequence continues at coordinate 68,518 of JAXQQM020085527.1, read as the reverse complement.
GAGCTCACGGTCTACGAGCAGCAGATGGATTGATAATGCAGAATATATCTTCCGCTAATGACGGCTGCTAAAACATCAGGTTCTACACTTTGCTCATTACTGTCCACTCATATTTTAAAACACTGTTATTGGTTATATATCAGTCATATTTCTATTTCTGAAGTGTCATAAGGAGTGTTCTTGAAGTCTATCGGTACATGTAATCCATTGAAAACATTGCCCAGAGAATCTAATCTATAAAGGGTACCTACAGTAGTATATATTTGTATTGTTTGACAAAAACCGCACCTACAGCCATAAGTCTGTTATATGCCTGACAAATTAATAACTCAGAAAAACAGTGATTTTATCCTTAGTTGAACCATGGAGGAACTTCTAAACAGAGATGGACAATAATGAGAAAACCGAGAGAACATGAGCAGACCCTTCTCCAAGAAGGTACATAATTGCTCAAACAAGAGCATCGAGGAATATACAAAGGGAGAAAGAAGTGGGAAATTGGTTTGTATGTACGGAGATAGACTTGAGTGGAAGATTAGGGGATGGCTGCCCATACTGGGAAATTTTGGAATCCTGTCTCTGAGTCTGACAATTGATTCGTGTTTGAATTGGGCCTTGGAGCCATCTATGCTTGCATTGATACAAGCCAGATTCTTGGAACATGCAAGTGAGAGAGTCAAGCTTATAGCTGCCTCTTGTTTCAGTGATATTTTGAGGATAACAGCACCCTTCCCTCCCTACAATTGTGACATCATGAAAAGAATTTTCAGATTGATAGTAGGAACCTTTCGGGATTTGGACAACTGTGCAAGCCCTACATTTGGGAGGAAGCTTAAGGTTTTAGAAGTCATGGCCATGACCCGGACTTATGAGATCATGTTTGACCTTGAGTGTGATGGCTTGATTTTGTAGATGTTCCAATGCTTCTTCAGCATTAGGAAACATCATTCTGACACAGTCATAGCACACATGCAGTCCATCCTGTCGTCATGTATGGGAATCCGTGAGGCCATTTGCTGGGAGTTGCAGACTAGGTTGCTGAGCATTTGGAGGAGAGAGCAATTGGTCTCACCTGCTGCTTATGAGCTAGCCCAAGGGCTAGTTGAGCAGAACATTGAGCTTTTCAGGAGACAGTTAACCAGGGAGGCGCTGCTCCAGTTTGGTGGATCAAGCAGCAGAAATGAGCTGAGGAGGAAGGGACTTTGCTTCTTTTGCAAAGAACCGTGGGGGCCTGATCACTCATGCTTGGGGGATTGCGGATAGAGGTGGCGAGCTAAGAGCGGTGAACCATTCATCGTATGCAGTATGCCGGGGTGAGGGCTCTTCTTCGGATGAGTCATGGGGTCATATGAGGATGCTTACGGGGAGCGGAAGCGGCCATGCAGGGATGATGATGACAGTAGACCAGAGCTGTGTTCTAGTGTGCAGGGTGAGCAGTCAGGGGACTGTATAGGTGATTCTCTGGGTGATGAGTCACTTGTGACGATTCAGCCAGAGCAGCATATGATGGAGCCTGAGTCAGCAGAGGAGGATACTACGGACATCAGGCATGACATTTCCTTGGGTGAGATCCAGATGGGCACCCACATTGAGCCTATGATAGATATGCAGCTAACAATGGGGTCAGCCTTTGAGGAGGAGCAGTCAGATGCGCAGACACCAGTTGCAGATCCATATCCTCTAGAGACATTGGAGGTCGATGGATGGTTACTGGGGAGCTAGGGCACTAGCAGGTACTGAGGTATTGGATGATGGTCGCAGACAGCAGTATCATCGGCTTCGGACGAACCTCCGAGTTTTGAGAGAGAAGGCCACGTCGATGCAGAGCCATTTTGTTGGACGGGAAATTTGGAGGGTATGAGAGTGACTTGTGCCAAGTCGCGGCGGCCAAGTTGGTCGCATTGGGGAAACGACTAGATTCACGATGGTACAATCGAGAGGGCAAGTTGGAGCATCCATCTTTGGGCCGACACATTGATGAGGTGTCGATAGATGTACATACAGTCGGCCGACCAGCAGTACTTTCAGTGAGTAGTACTCTCCAGGAGTACATCGATGGGACTTGTAGCATGTCTTGCCCACTTTAGCCCACTATAGAGAGAGGGGCTTCCTTCTACAGGCAGCTTCCATTAGCAGACAGGGCATAGCAGTGGGATTTGATTACAGGCTGGCGGCAACACTTGGGGCATGTTCCATATGCAGTTGTTGCTACATTGGATTCTTCTTCCAAGATGGACTAGCAGGAGATCATGAGTTGGTACCCTCTTGGTGGTACGGTATTCTTCGTAGGGAGCACAGCAGAGTAGGGGCCCTTAGACATAGTAGCTGTTACAAATTCCAATTGGCAGGAGGGCACCGGTTGTCGCTACTTCAGGACTCCTTCCCGATTTCAGGAGAGCAGGATCAGCGTGGGATTGAGTCAGGACTTGGATTGGAGAGAGGTGATGAGTTGGGATGTAGTTGGTGGGGCAGCATATGCAGTTACAGGTACAGCACAGCAAGAGCAAGGGCGCATTAATGCTTGTTGGTAGTCTTCACCTCTGAGAGCATCAGCTATAGCTAGAGACAGTGCACAACCTGAGCCGTGGGACTTGGGCGATGATTGGCCATGGTGGCGTTGGGATCCGGGAGGATTGTTTGTTGACTGGGACAAAGAGAGATCAGTTTGGGATCCCGGCATTAAGGGATCTGTTCTGAGAGGTTTGACATAGGTGCATAGCAGCGCCCAGAGGTTGGTATGGGATCCAGGCATTGGGTCTAAGATGCAGCGGGCCAACACAGTGGCCCACATATTTCGATTGCTTGAGGGCAAGAAATCTTGGGGCAGGAGGTCTGTAATATTCCCATTTTTGGTATCACCCATGACAGGGCTAAGAGGGACTTCCAAAGTTAGGGGCTGACAGGTCACATGTACAGATTGGTGCTATTAGTGGGCTCAGGAGCTTTTCGGAGGAGTTTTGAGGAGTTTTCATGGTGTTTGGAGGCATTCGCTTGATATACTCCATCATTCGAGCAGTTTCGCTTTCATTCTGATGCATTCCAATAACTTTCGGAATTTTGAATTATTTATGGGCTTAACTCAGCTGATTACGCTCAAGGTGGCATTCTGAGAGGAATACACAATGGAACACCTTAGTGTAATAGCTCATTGGAACTGGGACGAGGAGACCTACACGATGGGACAGTTAGACAGAGATTTCAGTGACCGGAGGAGGCGTGGTAACCGATTTACCCTTTTCTTCATTAAAAAGGAATATTTTATAATATTTTAATAAAAGGGAAAAGTGCTCCATAAATAAAATAATAATAAAATAATGCTCTAGAAGGCTCCAAGGGATCTATAAAAGAAAGGGAGGAGGCCATTGGGAGACATCTTTGGAGTAGATCATTTGCTTGTGTATGAGAGGTTTGAGGACGTGGTTCTCTACTTAAGTAGCCGGGACGAAAACCCTCGGGTGGTTTGTGAGTGTTGGACAAAACCCAACTCTCTTGAGGAGACTTCTTAGGAGTTTCACGGAAACGAGTTTGGTGTGAGGATCATTCGGATCTTCAACTTGGGCTTCATCGGTTTCGGTGGGTTCGGTTTGTTGTTACTTAGGAGGAGAGTGCAACGATGCGGTTGTGGCAGTCTTGGATTCCATAGCTTCTCTTGGTGGCCGATTTTCTATCTCAGCTCTCTTCTTGGGTCAGATCTATATGTAAACCTGTTATTTATCTATAATAAAAGGCGAGATTTTCTCATTCTATGTGGTCTTCGATTGCAGTATTTATGTGTTTAATTTTACATGGCAATCTTCTGTAAATAAATGTTGATTTTGCGGCATTTTGTGGAGTTTATTTATTTATCTGCATTTTTAGTAAAAATATCCCATCCGGGATATTACAGATTAGATCTTAATCGATCGCTAGGATTAACTTGAAGTTGATTTGTGTGAGTTTCTAGATCATTCACACCTTGACTTAGTTAATTCTCATTAATTAACCATATTCCCTAAGTTTAGACTTAGGAAATATTTAAAAATTGGCTAATAATCTAATTAAGACATTTCTAGGCGGAATTTCCAGAAACGATTTATGGGTTTTGGAGATCTCATGTATTCTAGCCTCTCCACAAAATTTCATGGCTAGAACACATCCGATGCTACAAAAACTAACACTCCCTCTTCGCAAGGAATGTGTTCTAGTACTGCTGCACCCCTAATAGCAATACTTTGTTTCTGCACCATCTCCTGTCAGGTTGTTGATGTCTGGCCATACTGCCCACCAGCCACTGTGCAACTTTGATATGTGTTGCATATGTGTTGTTGTTGACCCTGCTAAATTGCTGCCAACACTGCAGCCCCCTCTCATTTGGTGCTTTTGCAACTGCAACATCTGCAACTGAGAAGCATCTGAAATACTAAACCCATTGTGTTCAGTATGATGCATCTGTCACCTAAGTCTTGAGCGCTACTAGCATCTACACTGTCACTGAAGTCTCTGCGCTGCTGCTAACTTTGCAATGTGCCAACTGCCCTGCTACCAACTCTGTACTACGCTCTCTAGCATCTGACTGCAACTATTCTTTGCAATTGTCCCTCTAGCATCTTGACTACACCAACTGACATTGGTCCATCCTGCTACTAAATACTGTGGGCCCCCGTAGCTAGGTATTGATTCAAGAGGTGGACCTCCTCAGGAAACCTGCCCAATTGTAGCGCTCTGGGGCTACAAAACCAAGTCACCCCACCTCACTCCTAGAGGAATGTCTGTAAACATGGCGAAGTCTTCCTCCAGCCTAGAGGACAACCTATCAATCTCTACAAAAACTTCCTATAGGTCCTACTTCTCCTTCTTGTCCTTCTTCCTGAGAGGACATTGGGTATTGTAGTGGCCTAGCTTGCCACACCTGAAGCACTTGACCTTTGACAGGTCCTTCTTTCGTTGCTCCCCCTGTCCCTGACTGGGACCCTTTGATGCGAGGGCCACAATCTCCTCCTCCTTCACCTGCTTCGATCCGCTTCTATTATTGTCACTGATGGAGCTCTTTAGCAAGTCTCGCCTCAACTCCTCCTCCTACAAATCGGCCTACACACTGTCCCACCTTAGCAAGCTGTCTCTGCCCAAAATACTTTGGACAAATACCTGCCACTTGGAAACATTGTTGAGTGCCAATCGTACTAGCTCTGTGGATTGAGGCACTGCTCCAACAGCTGCAAGCTGATCCCGGATCTCCTAAATCCTAGTGAGGAAGGGGTCTATGTGTTCCCCTTTCTGCATCCCTACGCATCTCGAATTCTCCTCCAAGTACATCTTACGCTGCTCGAGAGAGCACTGGTACAACGTGGAAAGTGTATCCCACATCTCTTTGGCCATTGGCTTGGCCAATATGTGTGATACAATGTGATCTAGAACACCATCAAGGATCAACCTCTTTGCCCTCGCCATCTCCTTCTTGTACTTTTTGAGTTGATCCGCATCCATGGGAACTGCTACCACTGCATCAATATATGTTTTCAGGCCAAACTCGTCCAGAAGGAGGGACATTCTTGCCTTCCAAATGACGTAGTTGGAATCTCCATCCAACTTGTCCTGATCACGAAGCCCAGCAGTGGCCATCTCAAATAATGTCGAAAACCTCCTCCTCCCTTATGCTCAACTATTCACACTCCCTTCTGGAGTGAGAAACTCTGCACACAACGACTGTTGATTTGCAAGGGAAATAGAACTTCCTGAGACAAGAAGTTCCCTGAGGAAAATTTTCCCTCAATATGTGCTCTTCTTCCACCTGACGCTAGTTCTACTCTAGCAAACTACTGCAAAACTACTGCGTCCAGTAGAGATCTGCTCAGCGAAAAATGTTGGTCGCTCCCTCTGCCTCTGGAATCCCTCGATCTGGAGAGATCGAATTTTTTTGTCCCTCTCCGAAAAATCGATTCTCCTCAAGAAATTTGATCTCTTGGCCAAGGTGACTACGCTACCCTCTGGGTTTTTGATCTATTGCTCACACTGAGCAATGAAACTCTGTCTTTCCTCGCTATTGAGCTCTCGAGCTAATCATCTACGCTCTGATACCATGTGAAAATTCGGTGACCCGAATCCTATTACAACAACTGATGTTATTTCTTCTAATTGTTGATTTCTACTTAACAATTTATCTGTTGTCTCCTACGGCAAATATCATAATAAATACACTACAACCTTCACAAATAAGAACTGCGGAAGAAATAAACGTTGGAAGAAATGCTAGCACACAAACGTAAAATAACATAGTTATTTTTGGACGAATGTCCCCAGAAAAACCCAACTTGGGAAAACCGGTGCAGCAACTGAGGGTTTTAATATTATGCAGCAGCGAAATAATGTGAGTACAACTGGAAGCCCAAACTAGAAATCCTACAAAGAAAAACTGGCAAGAAAAACTAGTGAGGAAATTCCTCACTCCACAGGCGAATCCGAGCACTAACCTCAGCTCAAAATTGAGTCATCTAAACTACATCTGCGCAGTCACTCCGTCACCCTAGCACAGTCACTGCATCACTCATCTCAGAACTGCTTCTCCTCAAGTTGTCTGGTCAGCTACTGTCTGGGAAAATGACACTCCTGGTCTCTGGAACCTCTATCCTGCTTTCGGCACTGAATCTCTGCTTCTCCCCAACAAATACGGAATTGCCTCTAGAAGCTACTGCGTTGCCTTCTCTGTGGCACTCCTTCCTCTCTGCAAATGCACTCACCAAACCTAGAATGCCTCTTGCTTCACTGTCTCTGCCCCTCTCTCACTGCTTTGACCTCACTAAACCTCTCTCTAGCAACAAACAACCGCTACTCTGGAAATCGATTTTCTAGTAAAATCGAACTATTCAAGTGATTTCTCCAAGCCCCATCGACTTCTTATAATCCTTTATTGAGACTTCAATGCCCAAGATTAGATCTTAATCAATGGCTAGGATTAACTTGAAGTCGATCTGTGTGAGTTTCTAGATCATTCACACCTTGACTTAATTAATTTTGATTAATTAATCATATTCCCTAAGTTTAGACTTAGGAAATATTTAAAAACTGGCTAATAATCTAATTAAGTCATTTCTAGGTGGAATTTCCAAAAACGATTTCTAGGTTTTGGAGATCTCATATATTTTAGCCTCTCCACAAAATTTCGTGGCTAGAACACATCTGATGCTACAAAAATTAACAATGGATGGTATGTGCCCTACGAAGAAGTCCCAATAGAATTAGACTCCATGACAAAGAAGAAATTTATGACATCGAAGGAAAGAGTTCTAGAAACAATTGGTTGTCCCATGATCTCCAGCTGATGAGCTGCTGGAAGCAAGTCCCTGGTCACGAGGGAGCTTGGTCAAGTCCCTATTTAAGAGGGACCTTGGATACATTCCCTTTTTAGGAATGGGTACATTCCTTCAGTGGAATGGGTATGCCCTCCCTAAAGTTAAGAGGGAAAGATAGACATATCATTCTTGTCTTCACCTGGGAAGACAGAATGGAGGATTTGGTAAACATTTGGCATCTAATACTCTTTGAGGATGAGTTAGGGCATCCAAGATAAGAGTAGTCGTAGAGGACTGATATACTTTGAGGACTGGGAATCCAAGATAAGAATAGTCCTGGTGGAATACACTAAGAGAACCCAAGTAGAGTATGTTCCGAGAGATACAATAATGAAGGTGTTTATACATCATTGGTCTCGCCAGCATTGAGCTCTGATCTTGGCGAGAGATAGGGTTATTAGTCAAGGCCTTGCTATGTGACAATGTTGGATGATATGATGCTATACATATGAGTTCCCAAATCGACTCTTCTTATAAGAATTCTTCGGACTGAGAATGTCCAAGTACCTTGTATGGATTATGAATAACTCCCTAGTTAAAAGGGAGTGTTGAAAAGTGTAACTAGGTTGGGTCTTCATAATGGCATGTGTAATTATGATTTTATTAATTGATATTAAGAAGAAAAACAAAATTATTTTTGTAATACTTGAATCATGGGTTTCATGATCAAGGAATTTTATTTTTAGTTAAGGCTCCCATTGTGAGCCTTCAGGATAAGTCATCATGTCATAAAAGTCTATTGAAGCAATGTCATGTATGGAAGACCCTTCTTGGGCATGTTACATATTTACTTGAGTCATTGTAAGAGTCAAAAGACCCTCCAAGACCAAATTGAAGTGCTACAAACAAGTCAGCCTCGTACAGCAGCAAGTCGGCCTAAGGACAATTCAAGTCGGCCTCAAAGGATGTGTCAAGAAACCTATATATAGAGCCATCGACCTCATTTGAAAGAGACACACTCAAACAATAAAGAAGTTCGATCAAGGGATGAAAAGGAGTCATATAGCCTAGTGAGGGAAGGAGAAGCATAAGAAAATGAAGAACCGAATTGTTTGGGCTTGTTTTGGATCAAATCTCCCACATGTGCGAAAAGTTAAGGTATCTCCTTACTGAAGTCTAGACCGAGATACTACAGTTGTCGTAGAAGGCCGAAATCAAGCAAGAAAGGATCATTATTGGAAGTTGAATTGAAGAACAAGTAGCCCACATCCAAGCAAGGGAGAAGGGAGGAAGTTTTGACCATGATCGAATTAATCTAGGGCTTCTGCAACACGAATTGCAGATCCGAAAATTTCAGAATTGTAGGAGTGAAGTGCAGTGAAAGGGTCGAAATAGAGTCAAGGAAGAATTGAAGCTAAAGGTGCAAATATTAGAGGCAAGGTTGATTTGTTCTTGGAGAGCTCTTGGTCAAGGATCTAGGTCTTGGTATTTGTCAATTGAAGTCTCTATAAGAAGAAGAATTCGTTGTGGGTTTTCCTCTCAAGAGGGAGAGGTTTTGGCCCTGGTTGATTGCCTACATTTTTTGTCTCTTGTCTCTTTATTGTTTATGCATTGATAGTTGTTTGATGAAGAAGAACACTATATTAATCTAACAGAAGATCCTAATCTAAAGAAGTAAAAAGCATTCACAAGCAGTTATCATAAGAAGAGAAATCACAAATTGTTTGCCCTAGATTTCTCAACTTATAAAGGCTTGTTGAAACATCAATTGAAGGAGTTTGTAGTTTTAGAGTTGAGGACCAAAGAAGATATCGTTGGAGCATTTTTATCTATCAATCTTTCTCATAACTACTTCTTCCTCTTCTCATGCGCAATTTTTTGTCTTGAAGACCAAGAAATCAAGCCATCAAGTTTGTACCTTCTTGAGGAGAGTGTAATATTCCCAATTAGCTTTGCTAATTGGAATATTTCATTTTTGCTTTATTTTGCCGCTTTAGCTAGAAATAATAAATAAAGTGAGAAATAAGAGGGGTCACCTCACTTTAGTCACCTCACTTTATAAATAAAGTGTTCTTTTCCTAGTTGATTGACATTATAACTTAGAGAAGGGGCCTTGGGGGTCCACACGAGTATGATGGGGAGGCATCAGGCTGACCCAAGGTTAACTGCGCAGGTCAAAGGAGAGTAAGGACGCAGTTAAGTTTTGGAGGGAGTTTGGCATTATAAAAGGAGGGGTTCTCACCTCATTTGGGTATGCATATTTTGATATTGATATTGAGAGCTAGACTTTTGTCTGCTTCAGCACGCCGGTTGTTTAGTCGGTCTGCAGCACTGTTTAGTGCACGAGTGTCTCCGGTCGGAGATCTCACCCCTAGCCTCGGGGGACTTCGAGTGCCTGCCCTGGTAAGGTTATTTCTGGTTTCACCCTTAGCTTCGGGGGACTTCGAGTGCCCGCCCTAGTAAGGTTATTTTCTGAGTAATATCCTTCAGTTTCAGTGTGGATTGGTAGCATTTCCAGGTGGAGATTTGGAGGGGAAGAAGCCCTCTTGGGGCTGCGCAGAACTGAGAAGGAGGGACGCTGTTCCAGGAGAGAGAGGACGTTGATCAGCCTTGGAGAGTGAGGACGCTGTTCCAGGAAGGACGCAGTTCAGATCTGAGAAGGAGGGACGCTGTTCCAGGGGAGGAAAGCACGCAGTTCAGGCTTGGAGAGAGGACGCTGTTCTAGGAGACAGAAGGACGCAGATCTAAAGGCACATTGATAGATCCAGCATTGGAGATTGTAGATCTGAGTAGATAATTGCAGATCTGGTTCTGTAGGTTGCAGATCTGGAGAGATAGCATTAGATCCAGCTTGGGAGATTGCAGATCTGAGGAGATAGCGGCAGATCCAGCCTAGATCTGAAGAGATAACATCAGATCCAGCCTTTGGGGTTGCAGATCTGAGGAGATATTGGCAGATCTAGCATAGATCTGAAGAGATAGCAGTAGATCTGATATAGTAGGACGCAGATCTGGATTGGAGGCTTCAGAACCAGTAGATCTGAGTATACAGGGAGCAGATCCATCAGGGAGGACGCTGATCTGAGGAGCAGGCTTGTGTGAGAGGGGCTTAATAGCGTTTTCCAGCATTCAGGAGCTGATCCATTCATCCGGAGATTTTGGTGACTAGTGCTTCATATAGAAACTTATTTGTCACTAACGAGGCAGGCGTTTACGTAGGTGGGGGTTTGGAGCGTAGAGATTTTCCCTCTTTCGGACTTCGGCTTGTAGCTCCATTGCATTCCAGCAGCAGCTCTTCTTCAGCCAGCTAGGACGCTGTCCTTATTTGTAGCCAGTATCTGTTCTGAGAGGGTCTCCACTTGCCTAGGGCAAGGATAGGTGCACTCATTCTGATTATCTTGTACTCCTATCTATGTGTTCTGAGATTAATAAAATGGCTTAGTATTCTGGCATTCTATGTGTGCTTGTTCCATGATCTGGTTCCGACGTGTATTTCTAGATCTATACGGTGGTTTTGCATTTGTCTTGGTTATTTCCCTTTGGGGATATTACAGTGAGTTATTTCATTTGGGAACTCCTCATTGTATATTTGTAATAGGCATTGTAACTCAATAGGCATTGTAACTTATTTTCTTGTTGCATTACGTTTTCTTGGAGGAGAGAGAATTTGCTCTTTGACTGAGAATTTGCTCTTTGGAGCTACTTGTAAAACTCTCCTCAGGCCTAAGAACATCTCATTCTCTACTAGAGGGCTTCACTTTCAATAATAAGTAAAATTTTCTTTGAGGGAATTTGGGGTGTTGGAAATACTGAGAGGGGGGTGAATCAGTATTTCTTTTCAATTGTTAATTTTACCAGTTAGATCACTTACATTTAGAACACAAAATGAACAATGATGGAATAGATACTTTTATTAATTTCTTCTTTACAATAAGTAAAGTACAATAATGATATAGGGCTCCAACCCTAGATAAAGACTCCAATCTTCCAGGCTCCAACCTGTAATGTGCCAAGCACTGACTTGGTCTTTCCAAGGCTCCAACCCTGTCAATTTGAGGCACCAACATCTAGGGCTCCAACCCTATCTCTGGTACAGGCTCCAACCTGGTTTCTTGAGGACTCCAATCCTCTAGTGCTCCAACCCTATCTTCCAAGGCACCGACCTTGTCTCTATGAGGTTCCAAACCTCAACTTCACTTCGTCAAAATATGTTTGTTTATTCTTCACGGCTCCCAAAGTCTTCTTCAACGAGCCCTGTCACACTTTGTCTCCACGTCACATCATCAATGACAATTTTTTCTTCTTAGAAAGTGTCACCACTGCTCTTCATCGTACCCAAACAATTTCTTCCAAGGTTACTCCATGAGGGCTTTAGCAATACATCCGGTCTCCAAGAATGCCTCCAAAATTTGCTTTTTCAAGTCTTCAATAGATCAATCTCAAAGACTGCTTCACAAAGGCTCCTATAATTGTAGGCTTCAATGCTCAACAATTCAAAGTCTCCACTGTGCTTGGCTACATCTGGGCGAGTACTGCTACAACACAACCCACCATATGTCTATCGGTATGACACCTTTCTATGCATTGTATGGATATCATTCCCTATCTTTTGTGGACATGATGTTTGGTGTTAGCAGGGCTCCGCGAGCCAAGTTATGGATCCAAGAGAGCCAAGATATCCTCCGGACTCTCAAGGACAACATAGCCACAGCATAGAATCAGCAGAAGTTGTACGCTGATAAGGGTCGGGTGGAGAGACACTTTGAGGTAGGGGACCTAGTCTACCTACGGTTACAGCCATACCGACAGTCTTCGCTCAAACAGAAGGGGGCAGAGAAGCTAAAGCCTCGTTTTTATGGACCATACAGGGTGATACGCAGGGTCGGGCAGGTTGCATATGAGTTGGAACTGCCCCAAGGCAGTCGGATTCATAACATCTTCCATGTATCATGCCTGAAGAAGGCATTGGGTCAGCATGTGACAGTCACCGGGGAGCTACCGCCCACAGATGATGAGGGGCACTTGGTATTACAGCCGGAAGCCATTATTGACACCAGGGAGAGACAGCTTCGTAGCCGGAAGATCAGAGAGTTCTTGGTGAAATGGAAGAATTTGCCAGATGAGGATGCCACTTGGGAGGATGAGAGGATCTTACAGCATCCATCACTTCAGTTGCTTGAGGACAAGCAACGTTTTGCCGGGGGAGACTGTAATATTCCCAATTAGCCTTGCTAATTGGAATATTTCAATTTTGTTTAATTTTGCCGCTTTAGCTAGAAATAATAAATAAAGTGAGAAATAAGAGGGGTCACCTCACTTAAGTCACCTCACTTTATAAAATAAAGTGTTTTCCTAGTTGATTAACGTTATAACTTAGAGAGGGGGCCTTGGGGGTCCACATGGATATGAGGGGAGGCCTCACGCTGACCCAAGGGTAACTGCGCAGGCCAAGGAGAGTGAAGGACGCAGTCAATGTTTTGGAGGGAGTTTAGCACTATAAAAGGTGGGGTTCTCACCTCATTTTGGTATGCTTGATTTGATATTGATATTGAGAGCTAGACTTCTGTCTGCTTCAGCACGCCGGTTGTTTAGTCGGTCTGCAGCACTGTTTAGTGCAACCGAGTGTCTCCGTGCGGAGATCTCACCCTTAGCCTCGGGGGACTTCGAGTGCCTGCCCTGGTAAGGTTATTTTCTGGTATCACCCTTAGCTTCGGGGGACTTCGAGTGCCTGCCCTAGTAAGGTCATTTTCTGAGTAACATCCTTCAGTTTCAGTGGTAATTAGCAGCAGTTTTCTGGTGGAGATTTGGAGAGGAGGAAGAAGCCCTTGTGACTCGCGCGTATCCGAGGAGAAGGGACGCCCGTGAGTGGGAAAAGAGGACGAGAGAGAGAGGACGCCGTTCCGTGGGGGACGCAAGCTCAGATCCGAGAAGGGAGGGACGTTGTCTCCAGAGAGACAGACACGCAACATCGGCCCTTAGAAAGAGGACTTGATGTACCAGGAGCATTTAAGGACGCATCCGAGGGCACATCGATAGATCCGTACTTGGAGATTACGTATTTTTAGAGACATTTGCATCTAGTTCCTCGTAGTGATCCGGAGAAATAGGATGATCCAAACCTTGGGAGATTTGGCAAGATCCGAGGGAGACATTGACAAACATCCAAATTTAGATCTGAAGAGATAACATCAGATCCAGCCTTGGAGGTTGCAGATCTGAAGAGATATTGGCAGATCCAGCATAGATCTGAAAGGGTAACAGTAGATCTGAGCTAGAAGGACGCAGATCTGGATTGGAGGCTTCAGATCCAGTAGATCTGAGCAGGAAGGACGTAGATCCATTAGGAGGACGTTGATCTGTTGAGCAGGATTGGGTGAGAGGGGCTTGACAGCGTTTTCCAGCATTCAGGAGTTGATCCATTCATCAGGAGGTTTTTGGTGACTAGTGCTCCATCTGTTTCTGCGCTGTCACTAGCAGAGACAGCGTTTTCATTGTGGAGGGTTTGGAGGACCAGTAGCAGCCATCTTCTAGTCTTCAGCTCACAGTTCCATGGCATTCCAGCAGTAGCTCTTCATAGCAGCTCTCCAGCCAGCTAGGACGCTGTCCATCTTTGCAGCCATCATTTGTTCTGAGAGGGTCTCCGCTTGCCTAGGGCAAGGATAGGTGCACCCATTCTGATTATCTTGTACTCCTCTCTATGTACTTTCAGATTAATAAAATGGCTCAGTTTTCTGGTATTCTATGTGTACTTGTTCCATGATCTGGTTCCAGCATTGTATTTTCTAGATCTGTCTGGTATATTTCTGTTTATTACTGGTTATTTCCCTTTGGGGATATTACAGTGGTATCAGAGCATAGATCTGGCTCAGCCTGTGGTGCTAGCAGTCTATGACGCCCGGGGATAACCCCTACATCTATAGGAAGAGTCTCTTCGGGGGAAGTGATTCTGATCAGGAGCCACCTGAAACAGATTCAGAGACAGAGCAGCGGATTCCGATGGCAGACACAGCTGAGAAGCTGGATGCAATCATCCATCACATGCAGGATATGTCAAAGAGGCTTGCAGCCGTAGAGGTAGCACAGAGAGAACCCCCTAGGGTTTTCCAGGTCGGAGAAGGATCGGGTATGTCTCACCATATACCAGTGCGTGATGCTATCCCCATTGTGACGACTCAGGCACCCGCGCGACCCACTATGCCCACATTCTCGCAAGAGGACACAGGGATAGGAGTACGGGGAAGTGCGCCGAGGGACAATCCAGCCCCCACGCGACCCACCATGCCTACCTTCCTGGTAGAGGACGAGGGGTCGACAGCACCAAGAGAGGTGAGTCCAGCTCAATATGCAGCCGTTTTTGCAGAGTGGCAGGGCCTAGGACAGGCATTCATGGATACTTTCCCCTATGAGCGCTATCTCCAGTACCGATGTGGCGTCAAAGCCCCTGAGCATGAGCAGCACCAACACAAGGGGCGTGGATCCCACCGTGATGGCCACCGTGCGGCTAGTAAATTCCATTTGCCTATGTTTGATGGTTCACCGAAGACTACGGCAAAGTCCTGGGTGGAGAAGCTGGACATCTATTTTCAGCTTAACCAGATGTCGGAGATGGAGGCCATTAAGATGGCTACAGTGCATTTAGAGGGTGAGGCCCAGGACTGGTGGTTTCATGGGATGGCAACACTGGGACATTCCACAGTGACGACATATGCTGAGTTCACCAGGAGAGTGGTGGAGCGTTTTGACAGGAAGGATCCGGAGCAGCATTTCTTTGAGCTAACCAAGCTCAAACAGACGGGGAGTGCAGAGGCATACATCTCAGACTTCTTGAGGGTTTCAGTGATGGTACCTCACTTATCGACAGCTCGGATGGTCTATATGTTCGTGGAGGGGCTGTCAGAGCCACTCCGTGGCCTAGTCCGGTCGAACAAACCGGCTACACTACAGGATGCTATCAGTAGGGCTCGTGACCTACAGGATGTCTTGCCTAGGACTCGGCCACCTTATCCCCAGAGACAGGCTTTCCAGCCTAAGGGTAAGGACACGAGGATTCCGCCTCCCAAGGCGAATCAGGGACGAGGGCAGATTGAGGATGAGGCCAGGAAAGAGCTGAGGAGGAAGCGATTGTGCTTCACTTGCCAGGAGCCATGGGCGCCAGGACACAAATGTACGTCAGGGAAGGCACATTTCATAGAAGTCTTCTCCGAGAGTAGCGGGGAAGAGGATGAGGAGGCAGGAGGATGTTATGCAGCACAGAGTACCTTACCACCTCCACCACCAGATGCAGGTGGGGCATCATTCGCACCTACTGGGGGAGCTCTCGCAGCATTACGAGGAGTCCCCAAGTATCTGACATTGCGCGTACGGGGGACAGTGCGCGGACAGCGGGTCTCGGTCTTAGTCGACAGTGGGGCCACCCACAACTTCATTGATGCCCAGATGGTTGCACGGAGAGGCATACAGACGGAGGGCTTTGATGGGTTTTCCGTTTTGGTACCAGGAGATCAGACCATGGCATGTGCTCGATATGTACCAGAATTATCAGTGACGATGGGCACCTATACATTGACCGATCACTTCTTTGTGGTGGACATCCCGGACACCAATGTGATATTGGGAGTTCAGTGGCTTATTACTCTGGGGAAGGTCACAACGGATTGGAAGGCCTTGGAGATGGAGTGGGATGATCCCAAGACGGGGAAGCATGAGAAGATACGAGGGCAGAACACATATCCACCCCAGACAGTATCGGCACACAGCATGGAGGCGACATTCCGCAAGGGAGACATAGAGTGGGCAGTAGAGTTGCGGGCTTCGGAGGCAGTAGATACAGGACGGACGGTGCACCCTGATCTACAGACTATTCTCGACAGATATGCAGTAGTTTTTGGAGACATTCCGCCGGGACAACCACCGGATCGGGGGTTTGAGCACACGATCGAGCTGGAGCAGGGGATACAGGCGGTGATCACCACACCGTATAGGCATCCCAAAGCCTATCGAGACGAGATAGAACGGGCCATTCAGGAGCTGCTGGCCCTTGGGCACATTCGACCCAGCACCAGTCCTTTCGCTTCTTCAGTAGTGCTGGTGAAGAAGAAGGACGGCACATTACGCATGTGCATTGACTACAGGGCTCTGAACAAAAAGACCCTGAAGAACAGGTACCCCATTCCCAGGATCGATGAGTTGATGGATGAGTTGAGAGGAGCACGGTTCTTCTCAAAGATCGATTTGAGATCCGGGTACCATCAGATACGCATGAGGGAACAGGACATTCCCAAGACTGCTTTCAGGTGTCATCATGGGCACTTTGAGTTTCTGGTCATGCCATTTGGGTTGACCAATGCACCTGCTACTTTCCAGTCTTGTATGAACCATATTTTCAGGGATCATCTGAGGAAGTTCGTGCTGGTTTTCTTTGATGATATCCTTATATACAGCAGGACCTGGGAGGAGCACCTACAGCACATTGAGACGGTCTTGCACATTCTGGAGGAGCAGCAGCTCTTTGCCAAGCTCTCCAAGTGTGAGTTTGGATTGACGGAGATGCTATATCTGGGGCACATCATAGGAGTGGACGGGGTGAGAGTCCACGAGGAGAAGATCCGGGCTATCAGGGACTGGCCAGAGCCACGGAATGTAACAGAACTCCGAGGGTTCATTGGTATTTGCACCTATTACAGGAAGTTCGTCAAGGGCTTCTCTCAGCTTGCGGCACCCCTCACGGAGTTGACAAGGAAGGGAGCATTCAGTTGGTCGGATATTGCACAGCGAGCTTTTGATAAGCTCAAGGAGGTGATGAGCAGTTGCCCAGTGTTAGCACTACCTGATTTTACGCAGCCCTTTGTCCTAGAGTGCGATGCATCAGGAGAGGGGATTGGAGCAGTTTTGATGCAGGAGGGTCATCCGATTGCGTTCGAGAGCCGGAAGCTCCTTCCACACGAGCGGCTATATCCCATATATGACAAGGAGATGCTGGCCATCATGCATGCATTGGCCAAATTCCGGCAGTACCTGGTAGGTGGCAGATTCCGGGTGAGGACAGATCATAACAGCCTGAGGTACTTTCTGGAGCAGAAGCAGTTGCAGGAGAGGCAGCAGAAGTGGATCAGCAAGATCCAGGCATACGACTTTGACATAGAGTATGTCAAGGGGAAGAATAACGTGGTAGCTGATGCCCTTTCCCGTAGACCGGCCACGTTGTCGCTCATGAGCTTGGACGCTGACTGGAAGGCTCGACTACTGGTTGAGTACTCCAAAGATAGATTTGCATGCGAGGTTCTGGATGGGCAGGTAGCGGATAGCAGATACAGGGTGGCCGATGAGGTCATCTATTACAGAGACAGGATCTTCTTGACTGAGGGGTCTCAGCTCAAGGAGAAGATACTCCAGGCTTCACATGATTCACCATTGGCGGGCCATCAGGGGTTCACCAAGATGTACAGGGCCATCCGGGAGAGATTTGCATGGAAGGGCCTCAAGGAGGACGTACTCTAGCATGTCAGGGAGTGCGAGGTTTGCCAGCGGAACAAGGGAGAGATGAGTCATCCCGCGGGGTTGTTGCAGCCGCTTCCCATTCCGGAGGGGAAGTGGGAAAGTATTTCGATGGACTTCATCACGGGGTTGCCCACAGTGCAGGGCAAGGACTGCATCTTCGTAGTGGTTGACCGGCTAACGAAGTATGCTCATTTTTTCGCCATTTCGGCACATCACACAGCAGCACAGGTGGCAGAGTTGTTTTTCCGGGAGGTTTTCAGATTGCATGGTCTACCCAAGACCATTGTTAGTGACAGGGACAGCCGTTTTATGGGTGGATTTTGGCAGGAGCTCTTCCGACTAGTGGGGACCGAGTTGACACCGAGCACTAGTTATCATCCCCAGACGGACGGGCAGACGGAGATAGTTAACAAGTGGCTAGAGGGCTACTTGCGTAACTACGTCAGCGGGCAGCAGAGAGCGTGGCTGAAATGGCTACATCTGGGCAAGTACTGCTACAACACAACCCACCATATGTCTATCGGTATGACACCTTTCTATGCATTGTATGGATATCATTCCCTATCTTTTGTGGACATGATGTTTGGGGTTAGCAGGGCTCCACGAGCCAAGTTATGGATCCAAGAGAGCCAAGATATCCTCCGAACTCTCAAGGACAACATAGCCACAGCACAAAATCAGCAGAAGTTGTATGCTGATAAGGGTCGGGTGGAGAGACACTTTGAGGTAGGGGACCTGGTCTACCTACGGTTACAGCCATACCGACAGTCTTCACTCAAACAGAAGGGGGCAGAGAAGCTTAAGCCTCGCTTTTATGGACCGTACAGGGTGATGCGTAGGATCGTGCAGGTTGCATATGAGTTGGAGCTGCCCCAAGGCAGCCGGATTCATAATATCTTCCATGTATCATGCCTGAAGAAGGCACTGGGTCAGCATGTGACAGCCACTGGGGAGCTACCACCGACAGATGATGAGGGGCACTTGGTGTTACAGCCGGAGGCCATTATTGACACCAGGGAGAGACAGCTGCGGAGCAGGAAGATCAGAGAGTTCTTGGTGAGATGGAAGAATTTGCCGGATGAGGATGCCACTTGGGAGGATGAGAGGATTTTACAGCATCCATCACTTCAGTTGCTTGAGGACAAGCAACGTTTTGCCGGGGGAGACTGTAATATTCCCAATTAGCTTTGCTAATTGGAATATTTCATTTTTTCTTTATTTTGCCGCTTTAGCTAGAAATAATAAATAAAGTGAGAAATAAGAGGGGTCACCTCACTTTAGTCACCTCACTTTATAAATAAAGTGTTCTTTTCCTAGTTGATTGACGTTATAACTTAGAGAGAGGGCCTTGGGGGTCCACATGAGTATGATGGGGAGGCATCAGGCTGACCCAAGGTTAACTGCGCAGGTCAAAGGAGAGTAAGGACGCAGTTAAGTTTTGGAGGGAGTTTGGCATTATAAAAGGAGGGGTTCTCACCTCATTTGGACATGCTTGATTTGATATTGATATTGAGAGCTAGACTTATGTCTGCTTCAGCACGCCGGTTGTTTAGTCGGTCTGCAGCACTGTTTAGTGCAACCGAGTGTCTCCGGTCAGAGATCTCACCCTTAGCCTCGGGGGACTTCGAGTGCCTGCCCTGGTAAGGTTATTTCTGGTTTCACCCTTAGCTTCGGGGGACTTCGAGTGCCCGCCCTAGTAAGGTTATTTTCTGAGTAACATCCTTCAGTTTCAGTGGGAATTGGTAGCATTTTCAGGTGGAGATTTGGAGAGGAAGAAGCCTTCTTGTGACTGCGCAGATCTGAGGAGAAGGGACGCTGTTCCAGGGGAAAAGAGGACGCAGAGAGAGAGGACGCTGTTCCAGGGAGGACGCAGTTCAGATCAGAGAAGGAGGGACGCTGTTCCAGGAGAAAAAGATACGCAGATCAGCCTTAGAAAGAGGACGCTGTTCTAGGAGACAGAAGGACGCAGATCTGAGGGCACATTGATAGATCCAGACTTGGAGATTATAGATCTGGAGAGATATTTGTAGATCTAGTTCTGTAGGGTGCAGATCTGGAGAAATAGCATTAGATCCAGCTTTGGAGATTGCAGATCTGAGGAGATATTGGCAGATCCAGCCTAGATCTGAAGAGATAACATCAGATCCAGCCTTGGAGGTTGCAGATCTGAAGAGATATTGTCAGATCCAGCATAGATCTGAAGGGATAACAGCAGATCTGATCTAGGAGGACGCAGACCGGATCGGGGAGCCTGCATCCAAGATCCGAGCATACAGGACGCATCCATTAGGAGGACGCCGATCCGTTGGCAGGATTGGGTGAGAGGGGCTTGACAGGCCGTTTTCCAAAGATTCGGTGAGCCGATCCATTCATCGTATAAGCCAGACTAGTGCTCCATCCGAGCCGCGCCGTCACCAGCGTACGCGTTTTCACTGTGGAGGGCTCCGCAGGACCCATAGCGCCCATATTCTAGTTTCGACCACAAGCCTCCATTTCATTCCTACGGTTAGAAGCAGCTTCTTCATGGGGCGAGCCTTCTCCAAATGCCGCCCAGGGGACGTAAACCATCTTTGCAGCCATCATTTGTTCTGAGAGGGTCTCCGCTTGCCTAGGGCAAGGATAGGTGCACCCATTCTGATTATCTTGTACTCCTCTCTATGTACTTTCAGATTAATAAAATGGCTCAGTTTTCTGGTATTCTATGTGTACTTGTTCCATGATCTGGTTCCAGCATTATATTTTCTTTATCTATCTGGCATATTTCTGTGTATTACTGGTTATTTCCCTTTGGGGATATTACTCGATGATATCCTTATATACAGCAGGACTTGGGAGGAGCATCTCCAGCACATCGAGACGGTCTTGCACATTTTGGAGGAGCAGCAGTTCTTTGCCAAGCTCTCCAAGTGTGAGTTTGGGTTGACAGAGATGCTGTATCTGGGACACATTATAGGAGTGGACGGGGTGAGAGTCCACGAGGAGAAGATCAGGGCTATCAGGGACTGGCCAGAGCCACGGAATGTAACAGAACTTCGAGGGTTTATTGGTATCTGCACCTACTACAGGAAGTTTGTCAAGGGCTTCTCTCAGCTTGCTGCACCCCTCACGGAGCTGACGAGGAAGGGGGCATTCAGTTGGTCGGATACAGCACAGCGAGCTTTTGACAAGCTCAAGGAGGTAATGAGCAGTTGTCCCGTGTTAGCATTGCCAGATTTTACGCAGCCCTTTGTCCTAGAGTGCGATGCATCAGGAGAGGGGATTGGTGCAGTTTTGATGCAGGAGGGTCATACGATTGCGTTCGAGAGCCGGAAGCTCCTTCCACACGAGAGGCTATATCCCATATATGCATGTTGGAGATGTCAAGGGGCCTCACCCTCCCTCACCCCGCGCCGTGTCAAGGCCCACCGAACCCTCAACAGGGAGGCTACCCTAAACAGGGATATTATAGCCCACCACGCTCCGCGGGTCTCGACCTCGAGACCTTGGCTCTGATACCACGTTGATCCAACCACTACACCAAAAGCTCGAACTGTTAGTGAGGGTGGCATCCCAGGGTGTTAAGGGTGGGGTCTTAAGGCCCACCGAAGCATCTCGGGACGAGGACCCTCGCGCAGTCCCCCAATTACGCAGACCTCGGCAGCGTGTCAAGGCCCACCGGACCCTCAACAGGGAGGCTGCCCTAAACAGGGATATTACATCAAAGGTCCATAAGGGCCTCAACCATTTACAGGTTCAAATGAGCATAGTACAATTGAGCATGAGTCAAGCAAGTGGGGCACTAGCAGGTGTGAGTACAGCAGAGCAAGGGATGGAAATTACAATTCATATTCGCACGGTGTCGATATCTATGGGTACCTTATGATTTGACACTGTTGAGACTCAGGCTCAGGAGGCACATTTGCAGAAAACCAGGCTCAACCTTGTTGCACTACCTTTGAAGGCATTACACGAGTCCCACTAGAGCATCACAGAAGAGTTGCTAATGCGAGACCTTGACGCCCTATTCATTATCCAGGATGTTAAGAAAGAATGAAATGAAATGGCTGAGGAAAAGAAGTAGGTCGTATAGGCACGCGATGAGGAAGTTGTGCTCAAACAGAAATTGGAGGCATCCATCACCAAAGTATGCAGTGAACTGCCAGATCTGCAGATTCAGGCTGAGGCATCACCATAGGAAAAAGTTGAAAATATCACGATGGTCGTGAAAGAATCCAAGGCTTAAGTCAAAAAGGTACGACTTGAGTTGCAGATGAATATCGTTGAGTTGCAGTTGCAGTTGTAGCCATCTACTCCACCAGAGGTCTAGGAGTAGTGCACAACAGAGATTAAGGTTGCCACTGCCAATATTAAATCCATAGTCCAGGAATGCCTCCAAGTCTTTGAAGACACTATGGACGTTTAGGCCTCACTATAGGAGGACCCCCATGTGTAGAAGATTCAAGCAGAAATCCGCAAGAAATTGGAACAAATGGACCATATTAAGGTTATCGTGAATACTCCAACTCCGATACTGTGGTATACCCATCTCCAAGAGGGTTATTTTTTGCAGGGACAGATTGGTGAGTTGCACAGAAAGGAACATCTTATCACAGCCATAATGCAGCCATGGGAAGATGAAGCCAGTCAACTATAACAGACTTTGGAGAAACGGCTAAAAGCATTGCCTCAGACACAAAAGGAAATTTCTCAGAAAACAGTCGGGCCAATCATAGAGAAGTTGCTAACCGAAGTAAGAGAAGTTGAAAAGTAGTGCGCCGAGACAGTCCTACCACTGACGGATTGGCAGCCATATTATTAATTGCTATCAATATTTTATTAACTAATAGTTAGATATAGTTATATTAGGATTTATTCACTGAAAGGGCATGATCAAAGATCATGCCTCTTCGCCAAGGGACACCTTGAGGCTATATTTAAAGCCTAGGCGATCCCTCATTGTAATCATCTCTTATCTCATCTTTCATCATTAATAATATATATTTATCAAGTTTTACCAGAGTTTTTACACTCCATTGGTATCAGAGCCATCGCTCTTCTGGATCTGTGTGATCGTCAGGTTAAAAAAAAAAAAAATCGACAGAAATTTCAGAAATTTTTTAAACCAAGTGCAGAATTGCACCCAATCTTCCTTACGCCCTCCCCTCACATATCTCAGTACGCTACATTACACTCTCTTGCTGCACAAGTCGTTCCTACACAACTCACAACTCCATCCATTGATCATTACCATTTGCTTGCCGCTGCCATACTTTTCTGTTCCACCACCATTCTGGATAGCTTGGAGCTTCTAAAGTTCTTAGATCCTGTTCAGAACTCGGACCTATAACTTCCTATTACAACACGGTGAAGCATATTGTTGAGAGGTACAGAAATAAGAGGCCGAGGTAAAAAAGATTATAGGTTAACAATTCAATCCTGTGAAGAAATAGTGGTCAATCACCTGTGGTTCGGATTGTTTGCCTGAGGTTAAATATTGTGGAAGGCTCGGACAGGTGTCTTGAGGAGACAATCCTCATCTCAATTCAATTCCAATTTATCTGAGTTTACATTCGATCAACCCCACAGTCACTGCCGCCGCCGTTTTCTAACGCCAGGACCCCACTGTTTCTTTCCCTCGCCGCCGTCTTTCCATAAGTGTGTCCACCATCCTGTCGCTCGACATTTCTTGCCGCGGTCAATTCTTTCCTTGCATGCAAACCGTGTTCCTTCTTTAAACCCGACCCCCAAATCAATAATTCTTCTGGTTCAACGTGACTCTTCAAACAGTCAACGGAATTTTAAGCAGTTGTTCTAAATTGTATAATAAGAATATATATAATTATCGACCACTGTTCTCTTATTGTTCCCCCGGTAGCCGCAGATAAGACTGTTCGCTGACCTACTACGACAGACAGAAAACAAAAGCCGCACTAGATTAAAGAGATACCTCGTCTTCGACTGTCTAAAGCCCGTCTTCGATTGTGTTTGAGCTTCCAGTGCTGTGAAAGGGCGTCTATTAAAACAAAATTACGTTTTTTTAAGTCCCGAAACAGTGTGTCAGTGAAAGTCGCTTGAGCCATTTCAAACGACACATCCAGACGCGACTAAACGACATCCCTTCAGCCGGTTTGAAATTCAAACGACGCGTTAAATACCGGTTTGGAAATTCAACCACGCCTCAAATATTTAAAAAATTCATTGCACTAGGAATTTGTTTAAGACTCGCAAGGTTTGGTTCAAATTTTGCGGCAAATTTTTACGGAGATCGGTGACAAATCGTGGAGAATTGACCAGATTAAAAAGGAACTCGAATTGCGGCATTAAAGATTGAAACGTACATGAACCAGTGAACAGGTTTGTTTAAGTGCATTGTCTGGAATCTAATCAGGAGGACATTTAAATAAAAAAAAAGCCGGACGGTTGCTTTTAATTAAAAAAAACAAAAACGTTGAACAATTTTTTATATATAACTATAATATATATATTATATAATTATACTTATATATAAAAGTTATACAAATAAAATAATAATTATTATTATTTAAATAAATAAATAATTATTATTATTATTAAAAAAATTATTAATTAATTAATTAATTAAATATTAATTAATTAATTAATTCAAAAAAAAATTAATTAATTAAATATTAATTAATTTTAAAGAAAAAAAAGGAGAAACTGGCAGAAAGATATCTCCCACCTCATACGTGTTCAGTATGTCCTTATCAATGATGACGATTGATCAGATAAAAAGGCAAATATGGCTTAAACAAATGGAGGCTAAGGACAAAGAGAACAAAATATCGCAGAAATTTAATGCGCTCATGAACAATATGACAGAACTCTTCAGTAAGCTAAATGATAAAATAGATAAGTTAAGTCAGACACAACCTCCAATACTCCCAAATATGGAACATAATCAACTGAACAATGTAGCTAATTCAAATCATAATCATGAATATGACATGTTTGAAAAAGAGCAATTGAATGAGATTGAATTGGAAATCAACTCACATGAAAGCTATATTGCTGAAATTCCTAGAAGTAGAGGCTCTGAAATCGACCATGAAAATACAGATGTTTGTAAACAACAAAATGTTCCATCCCCAGAATTGAACGAAACATGTGAAGCGACAAATACATCCGTAGCCACTGTTATAATGACAGAAGTTGTTGAGGCCTTCGGTGATGAAGCAGATATGGTTGTTAAGAATGAAGCATTTGATGATGAGGAGAAGTTACATCAGACAATAATTGTTGGTAACTTACCTCTAAATCTAAAAAGGAATCACAAAAAATCACCAGAAGAACAAGGAATAGCTGGGAAACATGAAAAAGTATTCCAAGATCTACCCATAAAAGTGTCTTCCAATAGGAAAATCAAACATCCAATAGAAGTCAAGACAGTATCCAACTCTGTCGATATCAGATCTTTTCACTGTCCACATCACCAACAGATGGAGCTCGAGAAGATGCTTCACGATCTTTTTAGAATGTGGGAAGCAAGATCTCATCGCTTGAGAAAACCAGACGTTCGTCAACATTGTCCATCATTACGTATGCTTTGAGGACAAAGCATCTTTAAGAGAGGGGCAATGTTATGAATATTTTATTAACTATTAGTTAGATATAGTTATATTAGGATTTATTCACTGAAAGGGCATGATCAAAGATCATGCCTCTTCGCCAAAGGACACCTTGAGGCTATATTTAAAGCCTAGGCGATCCCTCATTGTAATCATCTCTTATCTCATCTTTCATCATTAATAATATATATTTATCAAGTTTTACCAGAGTTTTTACACTCCATTAATGTATTGGTATTTGATATTTCTGAATAAATGGTCTATTTAGACATATAGCTTTCTTTGGTTGTTTAGCCAGATTGTGCCTCGTTTAGAATTGGCAAGTACCGATCAAGAATCCCACCCTCCATCGAGAAGCTCGGAGGAGCCTTGTACTCACTCTCCACTATCATGCATTTGGCCAAAGCTTCCATCTCTACATCTATAGCAAATAGATCCATGAGGTTGAGTTATTTACAAAGCTGCGTTGAGACCATCTTTGGTCACCCCATTACTTATTTTCAATGGAGAAGGGTTCCTTTCCATTAGGAGGATAGTAAGGAAGGCCCTTGTGCATATTTTCATATCTTGGCATCAAGCCACGATATTTATTTTTCCTCATCGCGTAGTTTCTTCGTATCCACGTTATTTTGAGGGAGGAGTTGCAGTGGTGGTTTTGGCACACCATTTGAGAGGAGATTTGCTACCGAAGGGATCAGCCTTTCATCTAGGAGATCCATTGGAGGAGGTTGCACTACTTGTTATATCATCACCACTTTCCAAATCTACATATTACGTTGAATCTTCGCCCTAGGGCTTCTGGTTCGTATCTGTACATGGTGTTTTGTTGAAAACCCTTTTGGGGGTTCTTCATTGGAGGTCAGAGTGCCTAGATCGCATTAGATCTATATTTTGTGGAATATATCAGCCTAAGTTATGTTGTAACTTCATTTGTTGTAGAAGTGCCTTTTGCTGTTGTTGTAGTAGCTCGACATTTTGATAGTGCGCACTCCTCTTTTGAGTGGTTTTTTCATTGGAGGCTTGTTCTATCTTAGTACACATTTTATGGCCCATTTCTTACGCATATTTTTCTAGTCTTTTAATGATTATAAGGTTCCATATTGGCTCTTGCTTTTTACAGATGTTTTACATTGGTATTCCGTAATTTTAAATTATCTCGCTTTTCCCATTCAGAATGTTAGTAGTGGTATCAAAGCATAATCCCGGCATAGCTCCGTGCATCTTGAAAAGCCAATATGTCATCTCAAGAAGGACCCCACCGATAGACAAAAGAGGTATCAAAGAAGAAAACACCGGAAGTTTGATTATAAAAATGACAAAGAAGACAAGGGTAAAACCCCTTTATCCTGGAGGAGCGTATGAAGAGAAAGAGTTTCCCAAGATTCTTCAAAGCGATGCATGACATTGCTAGAGAAATAAAGGAGATGAGGATGGATAGATACAAGAAATCCCCTAAATGATTTCAACATGGTGAAGGTTCAAAGATTTCCTCATCAACGATATCAACTAAATGGCAAAGAATAAATAAGTTTCAACAACACAATGCATACATTCTGGGCCATGGGAAATCAAGGGTTTCAAGAACAAGAATCCCTTGAAGGCTATTTCATGGAGTATGAGTCTCAAGCTTAGAGATCCAAGGAACACTGAGCCAAGACCTTTTGTCAAATCAAGGACAATAGGAGACCTGTGCATCACAATAGAGGTGGAGGACTCATTCAATCATGATCTACACCGCACTATGGGCAGATTTTTCATACTCAACTTTGATGGGTCATCTAAATGCACCGCCAAATCATGGGTACAAGCTGACATCTACTCTCAGCTTGAAAAAGTCTCCATATAAGGAGGCCATTAAGATAGCAACCGCTTACACCTGAGTGGGTGAAGCACATGATTGGTAGTTCTATGGCTTGTCTACATTGGGTCATGCCAATGTGACCGCATATTCGCAGTTCAAAAGAAGTTGGTGGGAGAGGTTTGATAAAATATATCCCGAGGCACCATTCATGGGCTTGCAGTGTGCTTAAACAATCGTGCAATCCAAAAACTTTCATATTTCTCGAGTTTTTAAACCTTCTCGTTATGGTTCCCAATTTATCCGCAAGAAGGGTTTATATGTTCACTGGGACAAGGATGATCCTCTTCATAAGCCAAGGAATACCAAGCCCACTACCTCGAAGATGCCATTGAAAGCGCTAGAGATCTTCAAGATGTTTCCACAAATCAAAGGCAACATTTAGCATAAGCCCTTTTTTCCATCAAAGGAAAAATATGAGAAGGCTCCTTCAAAGGAGTGCCACAAAACTCTTGATGGTAGTCTGGAAGAGATTTGAGGAGGAGGAAGCTTTGACACATACCAAGAATCTTGGGTGACCTTGGATACAGATGTGCGTAGAAAGGTGCACACTAAGACAGGTCTTATCGTATGGTGAGGAGGAAGAAGAAGATGAACCAAGAAGAGGTCAAAGGGTATACAACACACAAGAAAGGAGATGAACCAACACCATGAGGAGATGGGAATGGGGCATTTGCTCCAATTGGAGTGGGCTCTCGCATCATTGAGAGGAGTACCTAAGTACTTGACCTTGAGGGTTCGAGGTTCCATCTTACACGAGGGTTTTTGTTTTGATTGGACAAGCAGGCTACCCACAATTTTAATGGCGCCCAACTAACACAGAGGAGGGTAACACCCACCGATGATTTTGAGGGATTTTCCGTTTTGGTCCTGGAAGACAAAACTATGCAAAGAATGCATTATGTCCCATCCTTACCACCACCATGGGACACACACTGATTGATCACTTTTGTGGTTGACACACTCGACACCAATGGGATATTGGTGTATGATTACTTTGGGGAAAGTCACCATAGATTGGGATACTTTTGCGTATGGAATGGGTGGATAGAAAGAGTGGAAAAACTCAAATGATTAAAGGCATGCACACATATCCCCCTCATACAATAACCTACACAAGTAACCGTATATGGATTTCCGTTAAAGGAAGCAAGTGACCATCAGCCTCCATCTATTATGCAGCGTAACTTGGATCATGGGACATTATTATTTTGTCGAAAAACTGGGAGGCTACCTTATTCATATTTGGTGAGAAATTTCCTTTACAATGATGCACCATTTATAGATCCATGAGGAATGGGAGTATTAGGAGGCCATGACACAAAGGAGAGTCTTGGGTAGACTCGTGAGAGGGGAGACATTCTTCAACATCTTCATTACCCACTCTCATTTCGCATTATGCGCCGAGGGGAGGAGAAGCATAACATAGCAACCTTCCAACATATACCTTTGGCATGTGATATGTCGAAGGAAAGGCAGCCATGACAGATGTTCTTTGTGACATATCATCAAAGACCTAATACTATGGAAGATTGATCCATATTAGAAATCCCAAATCACAGGATTATTCCAAGGACTACATGCATGATACTTGATGACCAGCTACATGAAGAGGCTATTCAGGCCCAAGATGAATTCATTTATTATCATGGTAGGATATTCTTTCTAGAGCCTCCAAGCTCAAGGAGAATTTGCTACAAAGAGCTCATAAATACTTTCTCTTCAAACATACTTATTCCATGAGAGCCCACAACACTATCATGGAGAGCTACACTGAAGGCTACTGGAGAGGAAAACTACATTAGCATTTTCAAAGATGAATAAACTATGTGGAGATGGGAGAGATACATGACTCAATTAATGAGTTATCATGCCCACCTCTTCTCTTTTGGAATGAGAGGATCTATCTATGGACCACTCCATTTGTATGAGCAGAAATTTGGTGAGGAACATGCTAATGCACATAATGTTCTATTTGATGAATAATTGCATTCCTCACCATGTATATGCAGGCTATAGCTCTAAGGAGTGACATTCTTCCATAAAATTCATGGCCAACTTTGGGCCATAAAAATTTCCGAACATGGCCACTCCTTGGAGGATATAGGGAGACAGTATCATTGTGGGTAATTTCAAAGGCACCAAACATATCTCACATTTTCAGCCATTGTGAGGGGACTTGGGCAGCAATTAAGTGGTGGGGAACCACTTACCATATCACTAACCGATGTGCTTAGGAAATTTATCACAATGTTCCACATGTGACCATGACCCACCTCCATTTTTTCATACTTCGTTTGCATGTACTTGGTTTGGATCCCATACATCGATGATGTGCTTATTCTTTTTATGGGAATGATTAGAGGGAGGATGGGAGTAATGTATGTGCCATATGGGAGAGATTCTCCGTGTTCATTATGCTACATGTTTCAGGGAGAACGTTGGGAAAACCATGTTTGTTTCATTGGATCTATTGCTTCCTCGTGGATAAGACGACCCAGAGAACTTTTGAGGAGCATTTCATGGAGGGATGGATTGGTAGACACTTAGCTTATGAGGGGAATTTTATCACATGTTTTGTGGTTACCGATGATGGGAGGAGATGAGTTGCGCATCTACCTTGTCAATTGCTTGAGGACAAAAACAACATTTGGGAAGGAAGGATTATAATATTCTAAATTAGGCCATGAGTTTAACAATATTAATTTTCTTTTTCTTTTTTCTTTTCTTTCTTTTTTTAAGCTTTGTTTATGAATAAGATATAAATGGAGGCTCATAATTCTCCTTAATAATGAATAAATCAATGCTAATGTAAAAGGAAAACATCTTGGTATTCAATTAAGCACCCTTAGTGTGAAAAGGTGTAATATCTCAACGTGAAATAAACAGCGTAATACACAAAGAACAATAAGCAACAACAATAAAATGCTTAACTAGAATATGGAACAAATACACATAAAAATACTGCAACGCTAAGCCATTTTATTAATCAGAATATAGATATGTGGGTACAAGAGATAATCATAATGAGGCATCTCATTCGTTCTGTGCAAGTGGAGGCCCTCTCTAATAAGAATACACAACAGTAGACCTGGCCCTAGCTGAGAAATCGCGCGTAAAAACTGCTGCTGCAATGGGTTGGAACTAGGGGCTGATCCCCCACACCGAAATGGGCTGAAAATCGGAAGACTAGTTGTACTCGAACTCCTCCTACGGGACAAAAAACCCGAAACCGTGAAGCAAGTGCTCCACCTCCTAAAATCCACCAAATAAACCCTCCTCAAAGGAAAACGCCGTCTCTCCCTGGTGAATGTCACAGAAGCTCAAGAAACACGCCGAGAAAAGGAGTCGAATCCTCCCCGAAACCTTCGGATGAAATAGCAACTTCAAGGCCGAAAACGTCGAACCCACTGCCAAATCACCCTACAACAACGTCGCTCAACAAAGACCGCGTCCCTTCCCCGCAATCGCGTTCTCTCTCCCCGGATCGCGTGCTCACTAAGTGGCCAACTCTCTCGCAACGTCTACCCAAAATCCACCGCAAAACCACCTACGTAAATCGAAGGAAATACCGTCGAGCGGGCACCGAAGTCCCCTAGGTCAAGGGTGAGATCTCCGACCGTGAGACACCCGCCCGCACTAAACAAAGGTCACAGCATCGACTAAACAATCCAAGGCGGTCGAAGTAGACGAAGTCTAGCTCTCAATATCAATATCATATCAACAATGCCAAATGGAGTGAAAACTCCCACCTTTTATAGTGCTAGCTCCTCAAAAACCCTAATCGTTGCCTTGATCTCCTCCTGACTCGAAGGCAGCTACCTTAGGGTCGCCGTGAGGCTTCCTCATGTGTGTGTGGACCCCCAAGGCCACCCCTTTAAGTCACAACGTTCATCAACTTAGGAAAGCACTTTATTTTATTAAGTGAGTTGACCCCCTAACCTCACTTATTAATTTAACTAAAGGCGGCAAAACTATACAAAATGAAACATTCCAATTAAGAACAAGCACTAGGAATATTATGCTTCCCTACAGTAACGTTGCTTGTCCTCAAGCAACCGAAGCAGTGATGGATGTTGCAAGATCCTCATCCTCCCAAGTGGCATCCTTATCCGGCAAGTTCTTCCATCTTCACCAAGAACTCTCGATCTTCGTCCACCGCTCCTTAGTGTCAATAGCCTCCGCCGCAAATACCCGCATGCCCCTTATCATCCGTGGGTGGTAGCCTTCCGTGACTGCCACCGCCGGCCTGCTCCTTTTTCTGTGCATGATACATGAAAGATGTTATGAATCTTGCCGCCTTGGGGCAGCTCCAACTCATACGCAACCTGCCCGATCCGCATATCACCTTGTGGCGGGGCTCCATAAAAGCGGGGCTTAAGCTTTCTCCGCCCTTCGCTGAGCGAAGACCCGTCATGGCCGTAGTCGTAGGTAGACCAAGTCCCCTACCTCGAAGTGTCTTCAATTCGACCCTTATCAAAGACAACTGGGCCGGGTTCCGTGCTGGTGGCTATGTTGTCCTTGGAGAGCTTTGAGGATATCTTGGCTCTCTTGGATTCATAATTCTGGTTTCCTTGAGGCCTCACACACCAAAATACCACGTTCATAAAAGATAAGGAAATACATTCATACAAAGCATAGAAAGGTGACATACTAATAGACACATATGCGTCGTGTTGTAGCAAAGAGCCGCCTAAACGTGCCTACTTACCCATGCCCTCTACCTACCATCGACGTAGCATACAGCTCTCCACCACTTGTTAAATTATCTTGGTCGTCCATCTGGGTGATAACCAGTGCTCGGTGTCAACTCGGTCTCCTACCAGTTTGAAGGCTCGCTGCATCCGCCCATGAAGCGGTTGCCTCACATCGTACGATGGTCTTGGGTAGACCATGTAATTGGGGTAACCTTCAAAGAGCATTACCACTGCTGGCCATGGTGATAAAGAGATATAAAAAATGGGCATAGTTGGCGCCTGGCCACTGACGGCACAAGATGCAGTCTCGTTCGCACCATGGGCACCGTGATGGCACCCATCGAGATGCCTTCCATTTCTTCGGAATGGGACGAGGTCACAGTCATCCTCGCAGATGGCTCATCTTCCTCGTTCCTTCGGGGCAAACATCGCACTGACAGCCGGAGCACGTCCTCTGGAGGCCCTTCCAAGGAGAACCTTCCCGAGTTGCTCGTATGTCTTGGTGAACCCCCGATGGCCCGGCCATCGGTGAATCGTGTGAGCTCGGAGTATCTTCTTCTTGAGCCGAGATCCCTCACCAAGAAGACCCGTCCGTAACAGATGATCTCATCGACCACCCGTAACGGCCATCCTGCCACCGCCCATCCGAACCCCACATGTGCAAACTTGGTCCGGAGTACTCAACCGCTAGCCAGCCTCCTCCAATCGGGCCCGAAGCTCATAAGTGACACCGGTGGCCGGTCTACGAGAAAGGGCATCAACCACCACGTTATTCTTGCCCTTGACATACTCGATGTCAAAGTCATAGGCTTGGATCTTGCCGATCCACTTCGTCAGCTTCTCTCCCCGCAAATCGGCTTCTCGCTCCAAAAAGTACCTCAGGTCACAGGATCTCTGGCCCTCACCGCGAATTCTGTCGCTCACTGTATCGTCGGTACTTGGCCAATGCATGCATGATGGCCAACATCTCCTTGTCGTATATGGACACAACCTCTCGTGGAAGGAGCCTGCTCTCGTGCCAATTCCGGTGACCGCCCGCATCAAACTACACCGATCCCCCCCCTCCTCGATGCATCACACTCTAGGACAAAGGGTTAGGTAAAACTGGCAACGCCAACACAAGACAACTACTCATCACCTCTTGAGCTTGTCAAAAGCTCGTTAGCCGTGTCCGACCAATCGAATGCCCTCTGCCAACCGTGAGGGGTGCGTGTCGAGAGAAGCCCTTGACGCAACTTCCCCGTAATATGTGCAATGCCAATAAATCCCCGGCTCCGCCACATTCCACGGCTCGGCCACCGATGGCTCGATCTTCTCGTGGACCCTCACTCCGTCCACCCTATAATGTGCCCCGACATAGCATCTCCGTCAACCCGAACTCACACTTGGAGAGCTTGGCATAGAACCGCCGGCTTCCAAGATGTGCAAAACCGCCCCCCAATATGCCGGAGGTGCTCCTCCCAAGTCCTCGCCTTTGTGATATAAGTATGTCATCAAAGAAGACCTCAAAGACAAACTTCCTCGTATGACCCCCCGAAAAATGTGGTATGCATGACCGGAAAGTAGCAGCATTGGTCACCCCAAATGGCATGACTAAACTCAAAGTGCCTCTCCATAGTGACACCGAAAGCGGTCTTGGGAATGTCCTGCTTTCCTCATGCGAACCGATGGTACCCCGGATCTCAAGTCAATCTTCGAGAAGAACCGTGCCTCTCTCAACTCATCCATCGACCATCGATCCTGGGGATGGGGCACTGCTTCGGTGGTCTTCTTATTCGCAGCCCCGTAGTCAATGGCTGGCGGCGCAATGTGTTGTCCTTCTTCACCAAAGACCACGGAAGAAGCGAAAGGACTCGTGCCAGGGCCGAATGTGACCATGGGGCCGTAACCCCCGGATAGCCCGCTCATCTCGTCCCGATAAAGTTGGGATGCCTATACTTCTGGGTGGCAATCACGGCCGTATCCTCGCTCGAAGCCGACACCGTACGTTCAAACCCCCATCCGCGGCTAGCCGGTGGAATATCCTCGAAACCGCCGCATACCCATCGAGAACAGACCGTAGCTCGTGATGCATCGCTCGCCCGTATCCACCGCTTCCGAAGCCCGCAACTCTACCGCCCACCTCTATGTCTCTTCGCGGAATGTCGCCTCCATCTTCGTGTGTCGACACCGTCCGGGTGGGTATGTGTGCTATCCCCCGTATCTTCTCATGCTCCCCGTCTTGGGATCATCCCACTCCATCTCTAGGCCTTCCAACTGGCCGTGACTTTCCCCAGAGTAACAAGCCACCGAACACCTAATATCAAAGTTGGTGTCCTAATGTCCCCCACAAAGAAGTGATCTCACAATGTATATGCCTATCACACCGATAACTCCTAAATACACGAGCACATGCGTGTCCGACCCTCCCCGGGACCAAGACGAAACCCATCAAAGCCCTCTCGTCCGTATGCTCGCTCAACCATCTCGGGCATCAATAAATTTGTGGGTGGCCCCACTATCAACCAAGATCGAAACCCCACGCTCACAAGATCGTCCCCCGCACGCGCGCTCGTCAAGTACTTGGGAACCCCGCGCAATGCGGCTAGAGCCCCCGCGTAAAATGATGTTTCAATTGGCCGCGGGTGGTGGAGTGTGGTAAGGTACCGCGCCGCACAACAATCTTTTGCCTCCACATCATCCCCCCATCCTCTTCTCGCATCAGCCTCGTGAGAAGACCTCAATGAAGTGTGCTTCTCTAAAGACACCTATGTGTCCCTAAGCCCAAGGCTCTCAAAGGGTGAATCACAACCGCTTTCCTCTCATCACAGAGGGTGGGGGCTCAGCAAGTGGCTCACGTCACCCCACCGAGCATCTCGGGATGGGGACCCTCGTGGCAATTCCTCAATTACGTACTCCCGACAAAGGTACAGGGGCTCACCGAGCCTCACCAGGACGGCCGCCCCCCAACAGATATTACACCACCACGCTCCGCGAGCCGACCACGAGACCTCGGCTTTGATACCAAGCAGCCTCAACCGCTACACCAAAAGCTCGTGACCGTTAGTGAGGGTGAGGGGGCCAGTGTTAAGGGTGAGCTCACTGCACCCCACCGAGCATCTCGGACGGGACCACACCCCCCAAAATTGAACATACCCCAATGTGGCCCCACCGTGAGCTCCCATCAGGACTTACCGCTCTAAACAGATATTACAAAAGGCCGGAACATCTTGGATCAATAACTTCGACTAAAAATAACAAAGCATAAGCCGGAGGAGTGGCAATCAATGAGGGACAACGTAGTTTTAGATGGAGACTTTTTGCATGGAAGTAGTGTCATAAATGAATGGGTCTTAGGTTTCGAAGCTCATATCTTATAAAAGGAAGAGGATGGTATCCATATTATTGATGTATTGTTATATGATATTTCCGATTACATGGTTTGTTTAGACATATAACTTTCTTCGTCGCGAGTCAAGATTGCAGTGTTGTTTAGCATTGGGTGTTCCCTCGATCGTGAATCCTACCTCTTCCATTAAGAAGATCTTGGAGGAGTCTTATACTTCACTTCCAATTACCGGCATTTGGCCAAAGCTTCATCTACATCTACAACACAAACATCCTCGTTGAGGGTTGAGTTGTTTCTATATGTTGCGTAGTGGGAGACCATCTTTAACAGCCTCATTACTTATTTTCGAAGGAGAAGGGTTCCTTTCATTGGGAGGATAGTATGAAGGCCTCAGCATATTTTCAGATCTTGGCATTAGGCCAGGCTTATTTGCCCCTACGTCGTAGTTTTTCTTAGATCTCGTTATTAAGAGGGAGGAGTTGGCAGGTGGTTTTGGAACACCATTTGGAGAGGATATTTTCTAGGAAGGGATCAGCCCATTCATCTAGGAGATCCATTGGAGGAGGTTGCACTATTTTTTATATCACGTATCAGCCACACTTTCCGCATCTACACGATAAAATGCTGAATCTTCGGCCCTAGGGCTTCTGGTTCGTATCTTGTACATGGTGTTTTGTCGAAAACCTTTTGGGGGTTCTTCATTAGAGTGTTGTATAGTGCCTAGATCTATATTAGATCTATATTTTGTGGCATATATCAACCCATGTTATATCGTATCTTCATTTTTTGTAGCGCCTTTTAAACATTGTAGCTACTTTCTCCGCATTTTGATATATAGTAGCGTATTCTTTGAGGGTTTTGTCCATTGGAGCCTTGTTCTATCTTTATTTCACATCTTATGGCCTATTTTTGTACATTTTCAAGGATGTTTTAATGATTAGAAGGTCTCCATATTGGCTTCCTTTTAGCAAGTACAGATGTTTTAAATTGGTATTCCAAACATTTTTCACTATATTACTCTTCTTCTCCCATTTAGGAATATTACATCCAACACTAGTTTTGTGCTTGTTATGGACAAGCTCTTCCCAAGGTCCGATGATGGGCTTGGGAAGTGCAGTATGAACTTCTCGCATCCGAAAATCTGCTCTTGAACTAGGCCCTAAATGTGAATCAACTTTCAACTTTATATTCTTGTTGGTGATGAGAGTGTGTTCAATTTTCGAATGGTAAACACACGAAATGATGACTCCACCGTTAAAATTTTCGTTATTTAACTGACATTCAAGTTGCAAAATCCTATCGTTGTGCATTTTGTAAACATGTCTCGAATGTTGACAAGACCGGTTTTGTTAAATTTACTCGTCATAAACAATTGACTATATTAAAGTATTCAAAGGACTCTAATACATTATTAATTTGAACCATTTTGTTAGCAAATCAAGCTCAACAAATAAAGATGTCAACATTTCCCACAAATGCACCTTTCAACAATTATTTATAAAACTATCATTATACTTTATGCCTTCTTATTATATAATGTTTCAATGATACTTTTATTATACCACCAAAATTTCCAACATTGTTTACAATCAAAGGAGGCCAACCTACCCTTTTTCTCACCAAATTTTCCACACCGTAGTAAAGTTCAATGTGTGACTTTAAAATGATCTTATCTTACTTCACCTAACAACAGTAATCTAACTATCCTTCACTTGGAAGAACATGACCTGATCATACTCATTTTTCGCAACCCAAGATGAATCAAATCCTAGAAAATCTCAACTCTTGACCACAAAGATAATAGCTTGAGAATTCTTAACTCTGCCTCAAACACCGGCTTCTTAATAATGATAAAGAACGGATTGAGCTCCCCTTTTTCTTAATACATGTTAGCAATAAAATATCATTTCTATTATAGGTGTTAATCAAGACTCGGTTTTTTTTTTCCTCTTATGGTCATCGATGCTCCCATTCACTCGTCGCACAAAGAAGTGAATCCTCCTTCATGTGGAAAGCTAAACCATGGTCTCAATAGCCCTCATGGTTTCCCTTTGCCATGCGTAGACTTCAATAATCAATGCAATATTTCTCAACACAAGAATTCTCTCATGCAAACAACCATGTGGGCCAGATTCAATCTAATATCACTTATATTTGACCTATTCAATCTAAAATTTGTGTTGCTCAATTAAGGACTAATTTTCATCAACTCCATTGTGAAACAGACTGAAAAGGCCAAAAGAAAATGTAAGGTGAAAGAGTATGTATTTTTCGCTTCTTCGAAAGTGAAAACAAAAAAATATTTCATTTTAGAATGTGATGCCTTCAAAGATAGCAGAAAATTACAGTATTCGGTGCCAGTCTTTGGGATAATCTATTCAACGAAGATTTTTCGAGAATTTGGGAGTGCTTATTGTAAATTGCATGTGAAATGGCCGAATACAAGATCCGTATGGAGAAGCAATCGTCCTATAGGGCTATTTTTAGCCTCATGGAATTTCTTTCTTTCTTTCCTAATCAGCAAACCACAATGTAAACTCTATTCTCCTTGGCTTTGGTTTGGCACAAGTAGGTATTTATGACATTCGCATGGTAGATACCGTACAACATAATTTCCATATGAGTTGTCATGGAAAAGGCAAATAAACATGTTTCTTAGCTCATCCCCCCGTAGACATAAATCACAAAACCATAATTAGAAAGCACCACCCTTGCTAAAAACAAAGGGTGAATCAAGTATCCAACTTCCCGCAATTATTGCAAAAATGAGAAAACCTCCGTAGGGAGGGTCCATGAAGGAGGAATTGGGTAATTTAGGTTTAATGGACAAGTATGGCACTCAAAGAGAATCGAGATATATGCTCACCTTTTAGATGGTTGTGGTGACGTGAAAGCTACAGCGCAGGGAAGGCAGTACATGCTCACATTCCCATCAATGGCGTACAGAAAGAATTCATAGCAACCAAACTTATTAGCATCTATTAAGTGGGTTTCTCCTTTGGATACTATTGATTTTGCACGTGTGGTGTCAGGCACATTTATGGAGAAAAATTCAACGGGTTTGGTGCGGTGACAAAAGAGTATTGGTGGGAATGCTAGGAGGGAGGTTGCGTACATGAACATGGAGCAGAGTATGATGGTCATAGGGCACAAAGGTGTATTAAGTTGCGCGGGAGGGGGGTCGACTATATGGAAGGGGTTGACCGTGGCATGCGCATGACAGTGGCTTGTTATGCGACAGAGGTAGTGTACATACAAAGGCGTGAAGAGGTAGGCTAGGCGTTGCATGGTGTCAAGGATTGAAGAGGAGTGATGTCGAGATACCGGGATTCCGTAGAGTGGGGAGACCGGTGGAGTGGAGAGTTTGTTCGAACTTGGGCACTACCACATATGCGTAGGTATAGATTGCGCATGGGAGTGAGCATGGTGACTATGGAGGAGGTTTTTGGAAACATAGGTAGCAAATATAGAGGGAAACTGTGGCCGTGGGAGCATTGTATGGAGATTATCCTCTGCTCTTTGTTTCATCAACGAGCTCGCACAATGGATGTGCAGAATTATTTTCGTCTACGATCTACATTTTATTCTACATGAACCCTCTTCATCGACCACCAAACTCTCTTGTATCTTCTCATAGAGATGATTTCAACATAATACAGCAAGTCCTCGAAGGCGATGCATAGAGTCAATTTTTCCATTACACAATGTGATTTCATCCGCCAAACTCGTATCTCACCTCGTTGTCAACTTGGCACATTACTATGTGAGAGGATAGGCATAGTTCTGGAGACCTCGTTGTGCACTATGGGAAACTAAAAACAAACGCATGTATGCTGCAGGACATAGGTGATAGTTCTACAACATACAGAACATGGACAGCTTTTGCAAAATATGCAAGAGGGAGTTACATGGCAAGGAAGCCAAACATGGAGTCGAAGTTTCCGATACCTGTCAAATACATACATGGAATGCACACAAGCTGAAAGATAAGCATTGAATGAATTAGTATTCACCATGATATACATTTATATACACCCTAGTGACCCTTGGTTTCATATTCCAAGTGGTCTCTTGGACTCCTTGATTGTCGCCCACACCAACCCGTAAGGATTAGGTGTCCAATATCCTCTACATCCACTAGTACAAGATTACAAGAGCAAGATATATATTTATCATCTAGATGATGTTAAAGATCACTATCTTTAATCATATCTTGAACATATTGTGGGTCCTTTTTCGCTTCGCCTTCCGCAACACCGCCTATCAATGCACTTTAGGCCACCGAACTCGTTCAATCGCCCTCTAGCCGATCATAAATCCACATACAACCAACACATAGGTTCTTCACGCTCACTAGCTACTCCTTAGTCCTTTAAGGCTACAATACTTTGAGACTTTTTCCCACCGCTCATCTCTATCTCTTTTGGGATTCTTCCTACCATTGTCTTCATGTGTTTTCAATGAAGACAAATATAGGGTGGGAGACACCACCCATCACCGTAAAATGCCTTTCTCCACAATGAATCCTGGGCCAATTCACTCTCAAGGACGTCTTCAGTCTCTTAAAGATCAACCGTTGATCTCATCAATTCGCCACCCTAGAAGTCGCGTAGTTCTTCAATGAGCCGGCACTTTGTGTCCACAAGAATCACCTTTCACCGCTCTGGGAATAAAATGTTAATGCAAGTTGCTTCAATCATTCTTCCTAGACCATCCACAGCATCTAAGTCAACTTAAATATACCAACAAATACATACCTTTGGGATGTGCATATTGTTGTAGCTACTCATTGGTTAGTGCACCCAACATATTTGTTAAGCACTAAATCGCTCTCCAACACCAACAATGACAGTGGCCTTTCTCTTCCTTAAGTCCTACTCCCACACGATGGTGCTTCGCTATTTCAGCCCCGAAGACCACGACACCTCTTTTTTTATGGCATCAGTCAGGTTGCGACCCTTTCCGTAAATATCCCCAAATATTGGCCTACTTCGTGAAAAAGTCTTCCAAAATCTGATTCACAAGTACTCCTTAACTTGCATCACAATACCGCTCCAACTTGAATGCCATACCATCCAAAAGACACCATAAAAACCCTCAAACACCCCACTTTTCCTCCTTGAGTTGTGGCTACCACAAATATGTACTACTAGAGTATGCATTTTTTGGATATGTTTGAATGTCCACCTCTTTCACTTCTAAATATATTTATATGCAACATGTGTCTAATCGAACAACTCTTGTGGCACTCTAACACACTAAGCCGCTCCGTTTTCAGTGCCATAAAACCCACCAACTACACATAAAAATTAATATCTCAACATAGATACCTAATTCTGAGTGATTTTCACTATCCCTTTTCTCCTCTAAGGATCCCAACACCTTCATGTCAAATCACTCAACCCTCTCGTGGTTTCACGATACCCACCAACTTGGGTGAAAAACCCACATGCTTTGTTATAAGACCACAAAGCCACACCGTGCTCCAACCCTCCAAAAATTGAATTATAGCTTGGAGTACTTCCCAAGCTATGAAATTTCAACACTCCTCTGTGTTGAAGGAGGCAATTCAAAGACCAAAGTAACTTGTCATCATTGTCACTACTCCCAACACTTGTCCAACTTCTTCTCCCATAACTACATAGAAAACTTACAAAGGAATATTCCCTCTTTCTTAGAAGTTACCAATAATTTGAAGCTTTCGTTTTCTTATTCTCCTCGAATGTCTTTCATTCCCTCCATGATCTACTCTTACTAGAAGTATATCTACCTCTTTTCTCCCAACTAACCACGTGATCTTTCAAGGTAAAATCTCCCTCTTGTGAAATTTTCAATCTAAAAACTATACAGCTTGTAGTGATAGATTTATTCTCCTACTTTTTTATTTCATGTTATTTTTCGGCAACTTTCCTACAATTAAATAAATACTACCGCAAATATTCAAAAATATATATGCAAAGAAGCAAACAAGAAAGGACATAAGCATAATAATCAATCACATGTACATGCACAATAATTGTCCCTGTAAGCACGAGGAAACTGCAGTAGACAGATATTTTATAATTTCTTCAAGAATGAATTCTTTACAAGAAAAATACCAACAGACAATTCAACACCGAGACAAGACTTGCACTTCCTCTCGACAAACCTTTGACACCTCGATCAACCTCACTATCTCATGTGTATAATCACAGCAGCCTTCCGCACAAATTCTGTCACTGGACCCACACCGCGTAGGGTCTACGTGGGTTCACCACGCGTGCCCGTATCTACCTCCGTGACCCACCCGCCTTCTTTCCCCGACCAACCGTGTTGACTCTCTCCTTCTTCTTCTGGTATCTCCTCGTCCCACAACTCTCCCACCAAGGTTGAATTATTTTACTTTAGTATTGGATCTCCTTTATACTATGCATGCCCTACTATCAAATGACCCTCAAGCCTTTCTTTATAATCTTCTCGTTGGTGAATCAACTCGCATTAGAATTTCTTAATCATTAACAATATTAAAATTCTGACTTGATCTTTTTGTTTTCTAGAAGATTCACAACGTGATCTATTAATACCCTTTAATTATTTCCATTTCCCTAAGTTTAGGATTTCATTTCCATTAAAATAATTAATTATTTTAATAAGTCATGAAACGAGTGGAATTTGCGTCAGCTTCGAAGTTATTTGAATATTTTTTTCCAAGCCTCCTTGCAAAGTTTGAGACTTGGGAAAATTTCTCGATGCTACAAAAATCAACACCTTTCTTAGCGAGAAAGGTGTTCAAAATATGTTTGTTGCATGTTGTTATGCTTTTGAATCACCCTCTCACATGTTGATCTCTCGGATGTTTCCCCTCATCCTGCGATGTTGCTCTCTATATCGCTACCTTTGACACTACCACCTGCCATTGCTCCATCTATACTACAATCCCTCCGAATACTGATCCTATCCAATCCTACTACTAGAATGGATTCTTGATCATCTCATCTTCTCTCGAGGTAGACAAACTTAGTCTTCCCCGCAGCTTTTGTGAGAATTTCGCCACATGTTCTCCCATCGGAGTGTATTGCAATCGAACAACTCCACGTTGTATACAAATTCTCGATGAAGACACCGATATCAATACAAGCCTACACCTATTGTTACATAGTAATTTGTCAAATCGTCTCGGTACTCTCGTTCCTTGATCTTGGAGGACCCATACGTTGACCCTTGTGTACTTTCTAAGCATGGAATACATACCGAACCACACTTTGTCCGCAAAATCATCCTTTACAAATTTTCCGGGAAGATTCCTATGCGTCCGCTTGCTGGGCCGCCGCTTCTCTCGCGTCTCGACCCGCGCGCCGATAACAGAGAGATTTCCACACCGAGGGCCTCGCACCGATCGCTTCCGTCTTAATGTCGACCTACGCCAAGCATCTTTTGGAAAGTTTTTTAACAGAAGCAAAGCTTCCATGACTAGAAGCCACAGGCAGCGAGTTGGAACTCGTTTTGAGGATATGGCCGAGGAATTCCCTTGGGCTTCTTTGTTCCCAAGAAATAGGAACTACTCCAAAGGATACTTTTCCCATTATTTGAGGGTTTACAACTCTCCATTGTCATATAAGGATACCTCCTTCATCTCTATAGCCTTAGTGATGATAGAAAGGAGAAGCAATTATATCTTCTGGAGACAATAGTGGTATGTGATTGTTTTTGTGTGTTGGGAACATAGTGGGACCTTAGACTCTTGTGTATGAGGGTGTTACAAACGTGCTTGGATAATGGGACTCGCCGAAGGAGAGCCTCAACATCAAGGCTTGGTTGTAAACTCCCCTTGTCTTTATCATAATAAAATGCATCTAATGTTTATCTTCCACCTAGTTTACATTTCTAATGAGATTTATAGCATTCCTTGACCGCTAGATAGGTTGTAATTGTTTTATGTTTGTCGGGTTTTACGCTGTCGTGGTATTCGACCGTTCGACAAGTAATCGACATTGGTAGCAACGTATATCGAGCTTGAGAAGAGCGATGGATCAAGAATATTCGACAGAAGACAACAACACAAGATTTAATGAAGATAGGTCATCTTCCTTTTCGAATTTCATTTAAAATCTAGGAAGGTAGATGTTAAAGGTTCCCGTAGTTTCTAAACCCACTCTAGGGCTAGAGGGATCACCTCCATCGTCACAGAGGGGATTTACCTGGAGGACAACTGGTGACCTAACGTAGAGTTTCCTTTGAGTTTGTCACTTTTCGAGGTCTGTCATTCAACGTGTTTAGTCGAACGACTATTTCCTTGTTTGTTCGCATGTTTTTTTTTCATCAATTACAATCTTTTAGTTTTTGCTTGAAATGGTGAGTACATCTTGGTTGGGAGAAATTCTTTGTTTTTTTCTTTTTTCGTGCATTGGTGCTTTTATTTGTCCGATATTTGCCCGATCGGGCGCTAGTTGTCGGCCAGAAAGTCGCGCCGCCTGGTGCCAGTTTCCACCCACAAAAGTCGTGCCAATTTCAGTAGTGTGGTAAATTAAGGTTTTTTCTTAAGTCCTTCACAAGTGTGTCTTGCTCCTTCCCATTCTTTTCTCTATATGATTTACATGTTCTCCTTCACTTAAGTGGGTTTGATTGGCTTGTTCATTTGATTTTTTGGTTGTTTTTCCTATTCGAACATGCATCCTTACATCCCAGTTTTTTCTAGGAT
This sequence comes from Pinus albicaulis, assembly GCA_034641835.2. Classification (NCBI taxonomy): domain Eukaryota; kingdom Viridiplantae; phylum Streptophyta; class Pinopsida; order Pinales; family Pinaceae; genus Pinus; species Pinus albicaulis. The sequence continues at coordinate 24,631 of JAXQQM020085527.1, read as the reverse complement.
TGTGCATCAATCGCTCGCTCGCATGCTTCGTGCCACACTCGTTGATTGGAGTCACTTTGCTCGGGTGGAGAAATCTCTAGTTGATTGCCTTTTGATTTTTGGTCGATTGGCGTTCAAGTATCAAGTGTCTCTCAAGTTCATTGGTCTTCTTGCTCGCTTGTGAGCATAGATTACATTGCTCATTGTTTTAGCTGTAGTTATTATTTCTCCGATTTCTTGATGTAAAAGGAATGAATGCCTTGTTTTGATCCCACAAGCCGTCCTCTTTTTCCTTGAAATCATATGTCTCTAGCCTTTTGAGGAATTTCATTACAAAGTGTTCAAAACAACGATTGCATTCTTAGTAAGCTTTTTTTACATCCCTTTTCATTCATCCTTCATTAAGGAAATTTGCATTCATTTAGTTTTCATTTCAAAGTTTGCTTTTCGTTAAAGTGCATAGATCACATTGCATTGAAAAGTTTTTATTGAGATTTATCATTGAACTTAGATTACATTGTTTAATGATTGGAAAACTAAAGGTTGCATTGAGTGCATTCTCTTTCATTAAAGCAGTATTGCTAGATTCTCATTTCATCGAAAAATGCATTGAGAGCATTCTTATTCTTTCAAAAGAAAAAGGAAATTGTGCATAGATTACAATTGCATAGTTTTCAAAAAGAGAATTTTGCATAGATTATATTGCATAATTCACATCATTGAATGTTTTAGATTACTTTTGGATAGTGAAATTCATCTAGTTTGGAAAAAGTTCCATTTGGCAAGATACTCTGTGGCATCATTCTTTGAGACTCTTCCCTTAACTAGATAGCATTCACTCTAATTTGAAATATTTATTTTCTTCATATAGTCGTACACAGAGATTCAGATGATAATGTAGGTCTCAAATCGGAACTCTAATTTAAGACATCAACCATAAAATTTATTCAATCGATCTAAGGAAGCATTGGAACCTAACAAAACATTTTATGTCTAATAGTGACGTGTTCGGGTGTCGTTAAACCTAGTAGTCACGTCGCCACCTCGGCTTTAGATAGTGCTGTGCGACGACTTGTGCTCCCCGCATCGTCGTGTATATAAAGGGAGAACCCCAGGTTCAAACTTTATCCACAGGAAGCCGAGTCTCCGCCACCCTATAACCATACATCGAATGATGTGCGCATTCGAAGAGACCATGCACGTACGTCGAAGTCCTTGGTCATTTCTCTTTCATTCGATCACCAAGGTGTATATGGCGCTCACTAAAACTTGGTACACCCTCTTGCTTAGATTTTCTCGAGTAGTCATTTTCGTCTTTTTTTGTGACTTTCAAAAGTGAAAAGATCATCGAGCACTTGTCCTTTCACGCTCGTTTAACCTCGGGAAGTGACTAGAGTCATCTTTTGTCTGCCGACTTTTCAAATATGAAACAACAAAGTTTTGTCTCCAGTTGTCGTAAAATTAACTACCCACAAAATATTCCCCGGTTAAAGTTATTTTCCTTAGTATCTGCTTTTTAAGTTTGTTTCCAATTGGAAACGTTTTCGTAGTTTACCAACCATGAATCCCATCCGAAGGGAATCCCCCCGGTCCTATTCCTACTTTTGGGAATGTTAGTGCTCCTTACATGGCGACATTGTCCTCGCCAGGTTAATCGTTGGTTGCTCGTTTGGTTACTCTTGACCTCTCGTGGTCTCGAGTGTTTCGCCCACCGTACAACCACCTCCTCCACTCCGGGACAACATCGATGTTGATTCTAAGGTAGACCTCTCCTTCTTCGCATGTTTCTTCGTCCCTCCTCTTCTACTTTTCCCCGGTGAAAACTATGGATTCTAGTAACTTCTGGTGGCTAAGAAGAAGAAGAAGACGACGAAAAGAAGAAGTCAAATATGAGAGAGGCCAACCTCATTGCCATCATGCCTAGACACCTTTGCTTACAAACCATCCAACCTTCCATGGAAAGTTCATTCTCTTTGCATGTTACAAAGGGGCAGTGACCATCTTTTCAGAGATTTCCCTGGCATTCCCAAGGTACTTGAAGCATGGTCCTGCCATTGTCCGTCGTTGCTCGCTTTTGGAAGTCATATTGGTGGCACATCTTCGACTAGCCAAGATAAGACCCATAAGAAACAGAAGATTACGAACCATGTAAGTTGTGTGAAGGGCATCATCCCATTCACCTTTGTCCACATGGATGAGGCGACGAGAGGCTGGACAACCCCGTTGTTTCCGCACCCTCGCTTTTCTAGTTGGCTACAAGTGCTTTCTTCAAGTCCTCCACTAGTTGACATAACGATTAGTCAAGAGTCATCCTTAGTCGATCCAATTTCCTTGGAAATTCAAATTACTTAATCCGTTTCTCGACCAACCATTAGTCGTGAATCGGTTGATCCGATCCCGCCTATGGTTCATCGTGTCTTTTCCGTCGAGAGTGGATCTCAACTCTCGTTCTTGTTTCTTCCGATTCCCTAGACTTGGAGAAATATTCTCATGTCCCCCGTAGCTCAAGAAGTTTTTTCTTTCGCTCCCGTGTCGAGGTCCGTGAGGATGCCCTTGCCCCAACACCAGATGACCATCTCGCCTCTATGGTATCCTCCAAGTAGCGTTTAGTCGCTTTTCGATTGGAGTCGATTTATGTGATATCGCTTCCTTCTTCCGTGCCTTTTTGATATCACCGTACGTACCTTCGATGTACGTACTTCAACAATTATAGATGAAGGCACATCTCTGTTAGTGTTTTGTCTTCGACTACTTGGCAAGATTTTGGTTCTCCACCGCTTGTGCTTGTTACGCAGAATTTGGTTGGCATTTTCACAGAGAACCAATCAACCGTTAGGGATCCTTCCAAAGTTGTCGACTTTGGGAGGGAAAACCATCTCGTATCGACATGATGGTTGTCCCAAGCTCATTTGATTTTAATTTACTCTTGGGACACGACTATGCTTATGCCATGGGTGCACTTGTCTCTTTCCTCTTTCATGTGATATGTTTTCCACACAAAGGTCGGATCGGACTATTGATCAAATTTTCATTCTTTGGTCCCGATATGGCACTGCCCACCATCATCCTTACCAGATCTTTTATCCACCGGTTGTATCTTCCCCGCCACAAGTTAATTATGTGGCCACTTGTTCGTTACCTCATCCGTTGTTTGTCCCATCGGGTATTGTTTATTGGGGGGAATTCGATCGGCACTTCTGGGATGTTGTTCCATCGTATGCAAACCTCTTGGAAGCCATGACCTTTATTCATTATGGTAAAAGTTTTCGGAAAGACAGTTCCTTTCTTTGTGTCAAGCTCTAAAAAATGAAACAAGATGTCATGAGGATAGTTCGTATTCTATGTCGACCTCGTTAAAATGAATTAGGTCAGAGGATAGTTCTTTTAATGTGTCAACCTCGTTAAAACAATGAACACATTCTTTTTCAATCTTAGCTCCTTGATACGATCTCATCAAATCCCAATCGAGTCTTTCTTGATCTCGAATTTGAACCTTTCACTCCATTTACCTTTTCATAGGGTCGAAGCTTGGGGGCATGTACCTCAAATTGAGTCACCACGGGGGGCATGCCTGCTTTTTTCCCAATCCCAAGCATAATTTATCTGTTTCCGTTTCAGGTAAAATGAACCGTTTCAAGCATATTTTTCTACAAAGTTTCCGTTTTCAGTAAAATGAAACCAACTCTCAAGTAGAGTTTTGATTTCAAGCTTGTGTAAAAATGAAACCATTCCCCTTTTTAACTCTCGTGATTTCCACTTTATCAAATTTCGTTTTTTCCACATGAGCCTGGCTTTCTATTCCATCGTTACCATCTACTTGGCCGATCATACGCTCACTTGATTGTTTTACCCATTCCCCGAGGAACTCGCGACGATGAGTGGTCTTGTTAGCTGTACCCTCTTGACCTTACTTGTTCTAAGCAGTTTATGTTATCACTCGAATCAGCTTTCTACCTATACCACCTATTCCTCCAAGAGGAGTCATCTTTCAGCCTCCTCTTTTTCGACTTCTCTAAAATCGAAAATATTGTCGAGACTTCTTGTCGTTTTCGAACTCGTTAAATGGATGTGAAACAATATCTATCCAAAGATATGTTTACCCCTTTTTCTTGCCAGGGATGGATTATTTACGCAAGTGAATACCTTAGCTTATCGTTACCAAGAGGTTCTCCCTGTGATATTGCTTTTCACATTTTCGGATTAGAGACTACATACGAAAAGTGATTTGTCGAGTTTTTTCTGCTTCTTTTTCAAACTCTCTAAACATGAAAATTTGTCGAGTTATTTCTTTGCCGTAATCGTTAAAGCTAAATGACACGTAAATTGTCACCATGACGTATACTGTAGTTCCTCCTTCCTAAAGGTCAGAAATGTACTAGGATGGATTTGTCCGAATGATGTACTTACACCACAAGCATATGTTGTCTTTCAAGCTTGTTTTTCAAACATAATTGGGGTACTCACCATAAATGGTGGGGAAATGGAAGTTTTTTTCATCACTAGTTAAGTGATAAGCCACCGGACATGACACTTATCCGTAGTTCGTGTCGGGTTGGGATATCTTCATTCCGTCACTTTGCCTCCATGGGTTTAAATCCGTTTACCTCTCATTCGATTACCAATCTTGTCAACATGAACTCGGGATCCTATTTGGAGCTGGGGCCGCGCCAAATTCGGAGTCGTGTCGAAAATATGTTCAAGAGCAAATCCTTCTCGGGCAGTTTTCACATTCCATGATCCCCTCTCGTTTCAAATTTCGATTCACACTCATGTTACCTTCTATTTCATGTCGATGATGTGGGATTCATTATGACTCCTTTCCTTCGACCGATCACTTCCTCGTCGACCAACTCATTATCCCATCCAGAGACCTTATTTTGCACTAGAGCTTGCATGCCCCACGGCAAGTTTCTTCGTATTCGTTCTGCTGTGTTCACATCATCAGCCTTTGATTGAGTGATTTCATGGGTGTTCGACTTCAACTCACTATTCACATCCTACGGATTGTACTAGTAGTACCTTGCGGCCATTGACACGATGGGTGGTTTTCCACACTTGTTAACGGTTCACATCATTGGCCGGTAATCAAGTGATTTTCTAGCATGTTCGACTTCAACACGTCATTCGCATGTTGGAATTTTTACTTCGATCGGTGGTGTTGGAGCGCAAGACCGTCGACCATAAAAGTCCAAGTTGCGAGGGAGGATGAGTCATTCATGATTTCAGGATCGATGGCTGCTGCAACCATACCGTGGGTCCTCTCGTTTTGATCCCTCCGTACGATGGTTGCGCCCATGCCATGGATCTATTTCATACGATCCCTTCATTTGGAGGGTTGCGTCCATGCCGAGGATCCATTCACATGATCCTCTTCTTTGATGTATATTTGCGCCTATACCATGGATTCATTTAATTAGATATTTTAGTTATGTGTATATGTATTCATGTTTATCAGGTGTCTCCCAACAAAGAATGTTCCTCGTACGTACTTGTAAATCATTTCACCCTCACTCATGTCTTGGACTTCACACTTTAGGGGGTGCAACTGTTACATAGTAATTTACCATCGTCCTTGTACTCCCCATTCCTTTATCTTGGAGGACCCATAATGACCCTTGTGTACTTTCCAAGCATGGGAATACATACCCCCATCCACACTTTGTCCGCCAAATCATCTCCTTTTACAACTTTTCCGGAAGATCTCCGATAAAAACCCTCGGTTAGAAGGCTCGCGCTTTTCTTAGTGTCCCGACTTCCGTGCCGATAGCAGACGACGAAGGCTCGCGCCGATCGGCGTTATGTCTTAATATGCGAACTCACGCCGAGCCTCTTTTTGGAAAGCTTTTTAATAGAAGTGAAGCTTCCATGACTCGTGCTTTCCGCGAGGGGGCGAGCCGAAACTTTCGTTTTGAGGATATGGCCCAGGAACTCCCCTTTGGGCTTCTTGTTCCCTTAGAAATAGGAACTACTCCAAAGGACAAGCTCTTTTTCCCCATTATTTGAGGCCCATAACCTCTCCTCCATTGTTATATAAGGAGACCTCTCACTTTCACAACTTTAGTGATGATAGAAAGGAGAAGCAATTATAGCTTCGGAGAATAGTGCGCAGTGTGATTGTTTTTGTGTGTTGGGAACATAGTGGGACCTGGACCTTTGTGTATGAGGGTGTTACAAATGTGTTTGGATACGAACTCGCCGAAGGAGAGCCTCAACATCAAGGCTTGTTGTAAACTCCTTGTATTTATCATAATAAAAAATGCATCCGATGTTTATCTTCCACCCTTGTTTACATTTATAATGAGATTTCTAGCATTCCTGATCGCTAGGATAGGTTGTAATTGCTTTATGTTTGTCATGTTTTTAAGCTTGTCGGTATTTTTCACCACTGTGACAAATACATCCGATGTTGGAAGCGTGCATTTAGCTTCGAGAAGAGCGACAGACGAAGAATACTTCGTACCAAGACAACAACATAGTACTTCTAACAAGGTAGGTCATCTTCTTGCTCGAATTTCATTTATAACCGAGAAAGCAGATGTTAGCATGTTCCCTCGTAGTTTCTAGACCCACTTAGGCTAGAGGGATCGCCTATTCGCAGGATTTACTTGCATAACACCTATCACAGAAACACGAGATTTTAAAGAGTTTACGCACCGATTATCGCATAAGATACTAGTCACTTCCATTTTCTCCTTAAGTAGGTTCACCAAATAGGCCAAGCCATATGGCCTCACACGAAGTTGTGTTGGTTGCCACATACTCGACCGCTCGAGCTCGGGCCCACTGGACTTCTGCTCGCCGCACCAAGCGATTCTAACTTTGACTGTTAAAACATTACTCACTAGTAATTTTCCGATTCACCTCCCAACCAATCACAGAAACCACTCAACCTCGACATCATTTTTTACCGTGTACTTCAATCCAAGCTCGGGATTGCTCTCAATAACTCGAGAACATGCTTGGATGCGTTCGAATAAGCCCTTTAAAGTTATACCATGAACTAACTAAGGGTATTTACAACATAAATTATGTATGGCCTTGTGTTTACTGTGACACATCAACGATCCTATGACCTCCCTTATATAACGTAGGATCAACCTCATTGTCTTCGAACGTGTCGATTTTCTTCTTCCTCTGGGGCCAGTGATTGGCTAGAGTTGTCGTGTCCACAATCCTCCATCTAAAATCTCTTCTAATCTTTTTTGTAGTGTATCTTCCTTGACCAAGAAACATCTCCCCATTCGCCAAAATTCCAACCCCGTAAAATAGTGCATCTATCCTAGATCCTTCATGTCAAGGTCTCCAACGCCTCCTTCCTTCTCCCTATTGTGTCACTTTTGTAAATCCTTCAATCCTATCCCAAGTTGTTCTTAAGGGGGGATGACATTTTGACAAATAGGAAATAGGCTCCTATCGGTCACTTTGTAAATCCCTTCAATCCTATCCCAAGTTTTTCTTAAGGGGGATGTTAGGATATTCGAATAATAGAAATAGTTAAGAATAACTGTCTAGTGTAGAGTTAGGTAAAGTGTGTTTTCACTACATACATTTGTAACTTATGAACTGATGTATCACGATTTGTAGTGATCCGACTATTTTCTCGCACAATAACACTTGATCCATGGCTTAACACTCCACCTGTCCATGATCTCTATTTAAAGAGCATGGAGGGTCATTTGTCTCATAAACTGCTTATAAGAGTAACATATGTAACTTTTCTTTTTATATTAATAAATTGCCTCGAAGTGGCCACGTTGGCTCGTGCCATGGAATGTTTCCCTTTAAGGGGTTTTAACCACGTGATTATATCGTGCATCACTTGGTAACTGCTTCGAGTGGTGACCTTTTGGTTCTTGATCTAAGGAACTTAACTGTGACACCTTGCAGGCGATCGCAGCTATTTAGGGCCACATCCGTTGTTGACGTGTCCGGGCGTCGATTTGACCGCATGCGACGATCGTTTTCTAGATCTACTATTTCTAAACATTTTTGGGCTTGGAGAACCCGCTTTGTTGTGTCCGGAGCATCCTCACATGCTGAGTACGTCTTCGTTTCCGCGTGTGTCACTTCGAAGTTGCCCGGTTATGTGCCTTAGATCTCGAGGTGTTAAAGTATATGTTTTGCGCTTTTATTTGTTAAAAGTTCTCGCTTAGTTTCGTTCGGTTCCTCCGTTTATTTTGGTTTTAGGTTTTATTTATTTCCGTATCTATACCCCCCTTCGTGTATGCTCTTGCTCGCGCTCGTGTGGATCTCTCGTAAACTTAAATAGGAGGAAGGGATTTTTTCGTTATGTATGTTCTTTTCCCCCGCATCTTTTGTGCGAATATCGAAATCGTAAATAGTGGAAAAATAGATAGTTGCCTGAAGGGTAATAAAAAAATCGACAATATGTCATAAGGCTTTCTTTTTCATTTTTTTTGGCTCATTTTTGTGTTTTTTTGTGCCATATACCAACGAAGAGTAACCCCCCCACCCCTCCTTCTTTCAAACAATTACGTAACCTTTTACTATCTCCTTGGTGAGAAAGGCTTGCGAGAATAGAGGTCTTGGGTTCAAGTTCTTTCTCAAGTTTTCTAAAGTTTTTGTTGTGCGAAGTGAATTTTTTTTAAAAAGTCACACTTCATCTCGTTCACAACTATTCGGCATCTTCAACTCGTTAAAAAAGGCATAACTTCTTCATCCGAAGCCGTTTTTAGAGCTTCTATTTCTTTTTTAATCAACCTATTTTTTTCGAGATCTTTCCATTGGTATGTACTAGTTTCGCTTTTTCTCGCTCGCTTTCTTTTTTTTTAAATGGAAAGTGTGTATGCCCGATTATTCTTAACATCACAAATATTTCCAATGGCTACCTCACATGCAGTAGATATACTTAAAGCAAAGCGGGCTTTGAGAGAGGCCATAGGACATGAAATTCAAACCTTCTCCGATGATGAGCAAAGTCGCTAAAATGGGAAAATAAACAAGATCAAGCATGAGAGCTGATAGGAATGTCCATTGCTCAAGATCTTCGATTTCATATCCTTGACATTGACACCCCTCATGAAGCCTTTGGAGCGCTAAATACTCGTCTTTGGCATTCAAAATCAAATCACGGCCCACCACCTTGAAAATGAGTTGCTTACTTTGGACCCACACTTTCCTATTGAAGACTTTTTGTCCAAATTCAAGACCCTTGGACTTCTTTAGAAGGTTGTATGTCAAAAAGGAATATGGTAGCTTCATCTATTGCATTCTTGCTAAGCTTGGCTCGCATACTCTATATTTGTTTCTACCTTCCATTCCACTAGAGAAGCCATAATTTCTTCACGAACCACCTACAAGAATCCCTCTTTTGATTCCTTTTGTGATTCTTTGATAAGAGAAAAATAAAAACTCAGCACCTTGGTCTAATCACTCGGAACAAGCCAAGAAAGCCTTAGCAAACACCAAACAACAATCATATCAAAAGAATCCCAAGAAGCAAGATCTCAAAAAACATGGTCTTAAACCAAACAAGGGTCCTAAGAAATTTCGGTACCGCAAATTGAAAAGCAACTCACCAAAATGATAAGGAAAATAAAAACAAAGGGAAGAAGACCGATAGACATTGGAAACTTTTGTAATCGGGATGGCCACATAGAGTCCAAAACGTTTTAAGAAGATGGAAGCCTTAGAAGCATCAATGAAGAAGCACAACAATTTGGAGCACTCTTCACCTTCATCTTCAGGAATGGCACTTTCTGCTTGTGGTTTTCAAGCATCAAGATCTGGTTATGCATTAAATGTATCTTCCTCTTCTCATTCTCATTCAAAAATAAAGCCATGTTTTCTTCTTTAAATGATTGTAACACCAAAAATATTTATGTTGGTGATAATAGATCTCTTAGTGTTGTAGGATCTAGAACCATTCATCTCGATAATGGTCAGTTTAATGATGTACTATGTGTTCCTACCTTCTCATGCAACCTTCTCTTTGTTTATCGTATAACTCATTCAGTGAAGGGAAAATAGTAGAATTCTCACCATGATGTTGTAATCAAGGACCTCAAAGATCCTAAACATATTTTAGCTAATGGTATTGTCGATGATTCCAAGGTTGTATAATTTTGATAACTTTGGGTCATCATGTCCTCCCTCCGTTTTTGTTGCTCATAATGATGAAGTGAGCAAACTTTGGCATGAGCGATTTGAATAATGAACTATTTCTTCAAACTCTATAAGGAAAATATGATGACGGGTCATCCCATGGTATCGTCGAGATGGTGTTTGCTCGTGATGTGCACTGAAAACATCTTCGTGATATTTTTGACAAATACAAGCACATGCTCAATTTCTTTGCAAAATTTTCAGCATGGATTTATGTGGTCCACTCGTTGTTTCTTTCGGTTGCAAGTACTTCTTAACTTTCATCGATGATTTTTCCGCATTTATTTGGTATAATTCTTAAAACTCAAGAGTGAAGCTTTTAATATGTTCTGGCTCTTTACAATTTTGTTGAGAAACAATATGGACATCAAATTCTTAAGTTAAGATTAGACAATGGAGGAGAATATGTTAACAAAAAATTTATCAACTTCGTACCGAGTACACATTCAATTTCAACATACTATTCCATATACTCCACAACAAGATGGTGTAGCTAAAAGGAAGAATCGCACCTAAAAGAAATGGTTAATTGTATGTCGCAATCTAAAGGACTTGGTCTCACTCTTAAGGCACACAAGGAAAATTACATAGTAAATCGCACTCCTACTAAGGTTTTAAAGAATATAACCTGTAATAGTTTTAAGCTCAATCAAATCCGTATGTAAGTCACTTTCGTGTTTTTGAAGTGATGTCACTCATTCCCGTATGCGAAACATAAAGCCTTAGAACCTAAGAGTTAAAAAAAAACATTTTTGTTGGATATTTTGAAGATGTCAAAGGATATAGACTTCTTCCACCAAAATCAAAAAATATAATCATTAGAAGAGATGTAAAAATTGGGATGAACATGTTGGCTCAGAGCTTAGCTCAGTCTTGCCGGGTGTGCCACCTTGGCCTGCGAGCTCAATTCGGCACATTTGCTACCTCTCTCTCTCAATTCTATTTTTAATAGCATTCCTTCTAGTTTGATGATGACAAGGAGGATGACAATCCTCCACCTCTTGAAATTATTGATTTTTACCTAACGTTTCCAAGATGGGTTCGCTCTACTAAGGATGCAAAAGAAAGCCCTCTTGGCACCGACCTCGCGTATCGACAACGTACTGAGCCTTTGGGCCTGGAAGAGCTCTTTCTTATTGGTTCAAGTTCCGTAAAAATCCCGATCCAAAACCTTTGAAGAAGCCTCTGGATCATCCGTATTGGGATGAAGCCATGAATGAAGAATATCGTTCCTTATTGGTGAATGATACTTGGGATCTTGTTTCTCTTCCAAAAGGAAGAAAACTTGTCGATGTAGATGGGCTATAAAACAAAGTTTAAACTGGGGACAGAAAGTGGATAGACACAAAGCTCTGCCTTGTCGCTAAAGGATTTTCACAAGTTGAAGGCATTGACTATATCAAAACCTTCTCCCTATTGCCAAAATGAATTCTATCTCGCCTTGTTCTTTCCCTTGCTAGCCTTTTTTAAATGGGAATTCTTTCAGATGGATGTTAACCGCCTTCTTACATGGATATTCGTATGAAGAAATCTACATGGAAAAATCCCCCCCGGCTTTAGCTAAAATGACTCTAGCCTTGTTTGTCGCTTTAGGGAAGTCTCTTTATGGTCTCAAACAAGCTCCTCGAGCTTGGTATGCCAAAATGGATATATTTCCTTTAAATAATGGTTTTTCTAGGTTTCATTTCGACAACGTTGTTCACGCCAAGAAAGTGGGTAAGTCCTTCACTATCCTTGTTCTTTATGCCGATGATCTTATCCTTACCGGTAATGATCCAAACCATAAACCATGTGAAGTCTAGCCTCAAAAACAATTTTGAAAAACGTACGTACCTAGGACACTTGCATTATTTCCTTGGTCTTCAAGTCTTGCAATCCAAGGAAGGCATTACCCTCTCTCACTCCAAGTATACCCGTGTTCTTCTACACCACTTTCACATGGAAGACTCGTAAGCTGCCCTTCTCCCTTTCACCGATTCAAGCTTTCTACTCGTACTACCGAAGCCGATGCTACCTTACATCGTCAACTTGTTACAAACTTTTGTATTCAACTCCATACCGCTCGACCTTTCCTTTACTGTTGGTCTTGTCACTCGCTTATGCACCAACCTCATGAAAGTCATCGAGCAACGCCCAAAGAATACTAATATATTCGAGGCATGGGGCCCGCCTTGGGATTCAATACAAGGTGACATCTCCATCACGATTGGTTTTGATCGATTCTCGATTGGCCGGGTGACCCCCGACGATCGAAAGTCTACCGCAGGATATGTATTTACTCTGGCCTCGTGACCTATTACTTGGTCTTGCAAGAAACAAAGTGCCATCTCTCTTCTTCACAGGCGCAGTATCGGGCAGCTTGAAGGTAAGGAAGCCATGGCTTCGCTTTAACTTGTCCGAATTTGGTCTTCTACCGGCCAGCATCCAACTACACTTTGGTGTGATAACTTAGGCAAGTCATTCAATTATGTAAAGATCTAGTTCGGAAGACGCGCTCGTATGGAACACATTGAATTCCACATACACTTAATCGAAAGCTCATTCATGATCGTGTTTTGAAGTGCAACATTGTCCAATGATCAAGTAGTCGATATCTTTACAAAGGTTTCGCGGTGCCGGCTTACCAAAACTTCTATCCATGCTTGGAGTTCAAGAAAATTGTCATTAAGGGGGATAGGCTCTAATGCTTCCTCTCTTCTCCTATTGTGTCACTTTTGTAAATCCTTCAATCCTATCCCAAGTTGTCTTAAGGGGGATGTTAAGATATTTCGAATACACAGGAACAGGCTCCTAACAGGTTGCCTTTGTAAATCCTTCAATCCTATCCCGTTGTTATTAAGGGGGATGTTAGACATTCCAACACATAGGAAGAATAAGAATAACTTAGTCTAGCAAGTGTAGAGTTAGGTAAAGTGTGTTTCTTTACCATATACATTTGTAACTTATAATCCGACGGTCACGATTTGTAGTGATCCTATTGGGCCATCTCTCTCAGACAACGTACACTTGATCCGGTGGCTTACATCCATCGGGTCCATGATCTCTATTTAAAGAGCATGGAGGTTCATTTGTCCCGTAACCTTTTACAGAGAAACATATGTAACTTTTTTTTTTGTTTTTTTATTTAATAATGTTTGGAAGTGGCCGCATTGGCCTGTGTCGTGGACCTGCTTCGAGGTTTAACCACATGATTATACTGCACCATTTGTGATTTGTCGGTAGCAAATGACCTTTTTTGGTTCTTGACTTAATAACCACCTTTATAAATTCCACATTCTCATCCAAATTTTTCTCAGAAATCAGGATGAGCCTCATGATCCCGTGAAGAATAGATCATCTACATACAAAACCAAAGATTTCGAGGCTCACCCTCACTCTTATATAGAAGATTGATCTGCTTTACCTCTTTGGATTAATCCCATTTTCTAACTAACACCAACATACTGCTCTAGGAGTTTGCTTCACCATATACCTTTAGTCTACAATATTAAGGAGTCTTCTGATAATGTGTCTCGAAGCTTTGGCTTGCCGATATACACCCTCTTCCTTATCACTCCGTGTCAGGAAATGCTTACCTGACGTCCACCGGTGAATTTCCCATCCCATATGCGCAGCGGGGATATCACGGATCTCAGAGAGGTGGACCGTCATTGGGGCGGCGTTTTCCATAATTGATCCTCTTGCCACACCTCAGGACACAATAAAACCCTGGCTTAAATTCTCGACGTTTTCCGCTCAAGCATATTTGATCTCGTAGATCCATCTTGATCCCACAATTGGATCTCTCCCCCGAGGTCCGGGGACCACTTCCCATACATCATTCATCACAATGGAACCGTACTCTTCCACCATTTCATCTACTCGGCACTGTGTCGAGTCGTTTTCCGAAATGGAAGGTTTTTCGAATTGAGCAACCAAGGCTTGATACCTCTCAAGTTGCTTATGTTGTCTCTTCTCATTTTGGGGGACTCACAAAGTCTTTGCATCTTTCAAAATCTTTCGTAGCCTCACTCGTTCTTCCATCGTGTGTATATTTACCAAATTTTCTCCCTTTCGAAATCTCGGTGTTGGTACACGCAGTGTTGTCCTTGATGGCAACCCACTTCCGATGAAGATGATGGCAACCTACTTGATGAAGTTGTCCTTGATGCAATGTGTCTTGATGAACTTGTTAAATGATGTAAATCGATGTATCTACAATGAGCACAAGGTAATGATGGAAGGAACGTCGCATGTGTCGTAACATGATGAAAAGAGTATGTCTCAAGGCATACGCGGATTTGTCTAGACGAAGTAGTGTATGCACGCGGGAAATAACGTACCAAGTCGCGTATGCGGGAAAAGCGCTCTAAATTTGTAAACCAGGGCAACTACCATGGTATTGGACCTACCGTATTAATGATGCTCCGCTTATGATCCCGTCCAGAATACCATTGGAAGTTATGTGGTTTTGACTCATGGTATCAAGTGAAGGTGCAACCTTACATAAGGAGAAGAAAATCATTGTGCAAAGGGTGTGCAAGTGGTCCGGGTTTTATTGAATACTTAACTTCCGTTATTATCTTCGCGATGAACTCTGCTCTTAATTGACAGATCCGAAGTCTATGGTGCACCTATGTTCATAAAGGTTCAAGATCTCTAGATCTACATAAATGAGAACTTTCAAGGATGATCCGGGAAAGAAGTGAAGAAGACTTGGCACAACCGTTGAAGAAACTGCAAGTTCATAGATCTGATTTGTTTGTAAAACCTATCTTTCTCAAATATATACGCAAAGTTCAAAGAATGAAGCGTGGTATACGCGAAATCGCTTTAATGAAAAGCGCGTATAACTGTGGTTTCTCTGAAAGTGTACAAATGTATACGCGGTTTCTCTTCATTGAAAATGGGGACATACGCGGATCCTCTTAATGAAAAGCGCGTATGGTATCTCGAACCAATGGTCGCTAGCGTGAACAAGTCAAACATATCTATTCTCGAAACCGGCGACCGATGTCCGGTTACAAAGGTCTCATTGTTCTCCGTATGAAGCATTGGGCAAGAATGTTTGTTGAGAAGTAAAAGGGTTGTGTTGAAGCTGCTGATCCGCCTTAAAAATTAATAAAACGTGGTCTCAGCACCGAGGGTTGAAGCCTTCAAACAAGAAGAAGTCGCCGCAGAGGCCGGTGTGAATATCAAGGGGTAGTGGCCCCTTCCAGGAGAGGTCAACGAGTGGTGGGGTTGTTGCTCCTTCTGTGGCACAAACGAGAGAAGGTTGTAGCCTTTCTACAGGGTGCCTCGTGTCAGTATGAGTCTCACTGTGACATGTTGTAAGAAGTTTTCAATAACATAATTTTGAAGGTCGAGATGACGATAGCGGTGGTTTTCCCGAATTGCCTCCACCAAAAATCCCGGGTGCTCGGTGTGTTGCTTATGTGTGATGGTTATTCTCCGTTTTTTCGCAATTGCCATCGTTTTCCGAAATATCCGGCGAACGAACAAAGTAATGATCTCGAGTTAAGAATTGAATGCATAATTAGATCTCCGAGCATACGCGAGTTCCGCAGATATCCGCGTATATACGCCGGGAAGGTTTTCGTGAAAGTAGCGTATGGGTTTTATAAAGGAAAAATAAAAGTTTCATTGTCTCCGCCTAAATACCCATTCACCCCCCCCTTCTCACAAGATTTTCCAACAATTGGTATCGCATGGTGTCCTTCCGAAAAGGTTTAACCGCTAGAAGGAAGATCAAGCAAGATGAGCAATCATGAGGGAACAAAGATTCATCAAGCCTCCACTCTTCAATGGAAGCAATTTAATCTTTCTTGAAAATAAGGATGAGATCCTATTTTCGAAGCCTATGGGAGCAGACATATGGGCTATTGTTGTACAAGGATATCAATATCCAGCTACTATACCTACAGTATCCAATCGAAAAAGCGAAGGATTATGAATCAAATGCAAAGGCGGAACGTTTAACCGAAGCTCCATCAAGTTGAATTTGTCAAAGTCATGCAAATTAATACAAGAAAAGAAATTTGGGACAAAATCATTCTAAGTTATGAAGGTGATGAAAAGGTAAAAAGTGCAAAACTTCAAACTCTCGTAATTGAATATGAAAATTTAAAAATGCATAGTGATGAGAGTAAGCAAGGCTTTTTTACATCTTGATGTTGTACATCGTATGAGAAATCTAGGAGAAACAATAACCGAATCTACCTTTTGGTTGGAGAAAATCTTAAGATCTCTAACGGCAAAATTTGAATCAAAAGTCTCTCGCTCTGAAGAAAATGATCTTCAAACTTCATCGTGGTGCAACTTCATGGCATAATGACCGTACATGAAATGAGGAGAGGAGGACCATCTCAAGTCAAAGAAGTTGTTTTAAAGCTTCTAAGCAAAAGGGAAAGAAGTTCAAAAGGCAAGGACTGTGGATATATCTCGTGAAAGAGGATAGGGGCAAATTTTGTAAAGAAACTTCAACGTGGCACAAGGTGACAATTTAGAGGTAAGCTTCTTTCAAATGTTTTGAATGTGGAAGAGTTGGTCATTATGCTACAAAGTGTCCTTATAAAGAAACATCCTCGCTAAAGGGAAAGAAGTAGCAAGAAGGAATAAGAACAGATCTAGCACTAAGAAAAGTTACTATACTAATGAAGACAAATGTTGATGGTTATCTGACAGTGAGGAAGAGAATGAACAAGATCTTAGACTTCTCATGGCTTTTGAATCTAATGATACCTTTTTTGGATGCTATAGAGGTCAAGGGATTTTCTTGAAGAAAATAATCAACTAAAATAAGCTCTAGAAGAAAAGAACATAATCATAGAGACTTTGAAAATCAAAATTGAAGAAAAGGAAAAACGCATTGGAGAATTAGAGGTGAAGTATTAAAGATAAGAAAAGACTGCGAGAAAGAGAAGACTATCAATCTTAGATTTGCTAAAAGTTCAAAAACCTTAGATGAAATTATCAAGGTAATAAATTCGCCTCCTTATAAAGACAGTCTTGGATATATAGGAGAATCTTCTCGTGCCCTCGCCCTCCAAATTACCTAAAAGCAACTACAAATCAAGCCATTTCATTCAACCACTCAAGGAATAAAGAAACTTTACAAAGCATGATACAAGGAACACTAACAGGGATAATTTTCAAAAGGGCTACAACCAACAAAATTCAAATAGAAGAGTTTATGATCGCAGTAACCCCTACTTCAATGGACAACAAGCTACAAGTTACAATTCTTTTGGTCATAAAGTTGTTCAATGTGTTGCATATAAAACCATCATGACAAGAGAAGCAAGAAATAAAAGGATGGATATTGAACCAAAGTTGAACGTCTATAACAACTTTTTTCTCCCTTCTTAAAATGAAGCTTCTAATGTGCTTATTGCAATAACTGGCCATGAAGAATCAATGGTGGAGCAAAATACACCAAAGAACATGTTCCTTCAAGTTCCAAAGTTTGGAAAAAGAAGGAAAAACAAAGTTGAAAATTGTGGCATAGCTTATCATAGCACGTTGAAATTTGGCAATTTATACGTGGTTTCCTAAGGCTTTGATCTTGGGCCTAGGGAAAAGTGTCCAAAAGAATTTAATTTTTTTCCTAAAGTGACTTTATAAAATATAAAGTCAAATCTAATTTAAAAGTGACTTTAAGTGATGTTGACAAAGTGACTTTTTTGTATAAAATATAAAGTCAAATCTAATTTAAAAGTGACTTTAAGTGATAAAGGCTAAAGTGACTTTATAAAGTTACTAAAGTGACTTTATAAAGTTATAAAGTCAAATCTAATTTAAAAGTGACTTTAAGTGATAAAGTTACTAAAGTCTAATTTTAAAGTGACTTTAATAAAGTCAATATAAAATTAGAAAGGAAAAAGGGGATTTTTAAAATAAAAGACTAAGTGGGTCTTTATTAAAGTGGGGTGAATTAAAAATAGAAAGTGAGATTTAAATGAGCATTTAATCTCAAAAAATTTCAGATCTCAATCTATCTCGCCCATTGGATTTAGGATTCCCCAAAAGTCACTTAGGGTTAGGTTAAAGGAGGAAAAGATCATTCATTCTTTTCATGAGCGCATTGAGAGGGGAGGAGAAGGAGAGCTGGAGACTTTTTCTCAAGAGAGCTTGAGAAGGTGAAGGAGAAGAAAAACCTGCAAGTCCGCATAAAAGAAAGGCGCGAGGGTACCAAGCCGAGGCAGAGAGTGCACGGATATCGAGGCAGTTTTTTTGGCCGTACAAAGAAATATTGCAACTGTATGTGCAGCCTCCGCATGCGTGCTGAGGCACGATTTTCAAGGAGAAAGGCAAGATGTTTTTTCGAGGAATAGTATAGCGTTAAGAGGGCTTGATTTTCAGTGGCTGGGCACGTTTATTTCCAGGGCAGTAGAGCATCGTTGTAGAAAGCCGCCTTGTCGTAGGCCCCGTACGCTTCCGTATAACAGATGTGGCCGTTCAATGGAAAGCCTGGGTACGAATTTCTCGAACTGCCATTTGCTGTAATAAATTTCGTTTTGAGTATTTTGTTTGCTCGCACGTTTTCCACATGGAGGCAAGCACGGAAAACCAGACAGTCTAATAATTTTATTTGAATTTTTCTTTGTATATTTCCACCTTCCGTAAAAGCATTTTACAAATAAGAAGGAGCTTTTGAACCTGCTTCTCAAGAGTTGTAGGGGGTTTTTCTGTGGTCATGTTGACCAAAAAATATCCGTGTCAAATGTGTGAATGACTCGTTTTTATAAAGCTAGCGATTTTTAATTCTCGCATTTTAAAGACTCGAAAAATTTCCGTAATTGTGTTTTCGCAAAATTTATTTTCCGCTTTGTTAAATGTATGGATATGAAAGTGTATTTAACTATTTTGGAGTAATAAGGTAAAATCGAAAACCGGGTGGGAAAACAAGAAATTTCTACATGGTATCGGAGTTTGAGTGTCAAGTGGCCAGATGCTAAGGAGGAAAATTGCTGTACCGTCGATTTTTCACTCGTAAAATCTCCATGCCAAGCTGATTTTTCACAAACAACAGCTTTATCTTTACTACAGTTGCCATTTTTCAGCTTTTAGGACAGTGTTATGATGTCTTTTTGGGATCGAGGGTGGAGGATAGGTTGGATGGGCATTCCAATTACGCATTTGGAAGGAGAGAATGCAAGAGTATCTTATGAGGCAAAGTCGTACATTATGGTGGCATACCACACAGAATCGTAAATGCCTACCGATGCTACTTAGTCGGGCAAGACATAATAAAAAGAACAACAAGGGTAAGAGATTGATTCTAGACGGAATCAAAGACCATTGCATTCTCATGTGAGAGGGAGGAGAATGCTCATGAGATGTGGACAACATTGTCCAATCTCTACCAGAAAACAATGAGAACTGAAAATGGTCCCGAAGGAGAAGTCGAAGACCATTAAGATGGGCAATGATAGTGCAGAATCGGATATTCTACAAAGATTACTAATGTGAGATGAGTTAAGTAAACATTGAGAGGCCATTCAACGAGTTGGTGTGATTGCGTGAATGGCCTCCCCTGCTCATGGATGAACTTTGCCGATGGGGTTTGTGCACGTGAGACCCTTCACATGGGAGAGGTTTTTGGGATGATTGTATTCGACAGAGATCGGGGAATGTCACTAGTGCCAAGCGAAGGAGCAGATGAGATGTAGTAACGTTATGTGACGTGAAGAAAGGCAAGGAAGAAGCAAAGCCTACAAGCAATGGTGGGGGCAAAGGCAAAGGTAAAGGTAAACAGGATAACACATGTATCGACTACTCCAAAGTGAAGTGTTGGAATTGTTAAAAGATGGGACACAAAGCCAGTGTCCGGAGAAGAAGAAGAAGAAGGGGAACAACCGCAGCATGCATGTACCAACAGGTTGAGGACTTTGCGTATCGTTGACCGGAGTTTGGGTTCATCGCGTGTGAGTCCCTCTAGTGCGGGATTATCCCACACAGAGGTTCGTCAAAGGAGCATGCATTTCCCGATTAGCGGACATCTTCGAGTATCCGGTATGTGACGATGGGGCTTCACGTCACATGACAGAGTCCGTGAGTACTTTCGGTAGCGCTTTCGTAGAGTGGCAATCGATGTAGAGGTAGTACTCGCATTTACGTAGTTGTTAGAGCCGTCGGAGGGGAACATTGACATTTCGCAGGAGTCCAAACCTCCTTGAAGGTGTCGATGTTCTTATGTGCTAGGATGAGGAAGAACCCCATATCCGCTTCCCGCCTTTGGAGGATAGAGGATATGAGGTATTGTTCAGTGAGGACAAAAAAAGGATGTATCTCTTAGAGGCACCTGTACCGATTCACCCAGAGTGATAGGTACTACGGCAAAGGTGTACAAGTTGAATTTCAAATTTTTGGCATTGAGCAAAGAGGCACCGACAAAAGATCTAGCAATTCCCGAGCCAGAGATTTGGCACCGGGCAGATGGGGCATATGCATTGCGGAGCCGAGGACTTTGCGGGAGATCACTGTGTGCCGTCAAGATCGACTACTTTGATACTTGGTGCAAGATGTGCGATAAAAGTTTTCCAAATCCCCTTATCTCAAAGAAAGGACAAGAGAGCAACCGGGATACTTGATGTGATTCATTCCGATGTGAGCGGTCGGATGTCTCATGTTTCCTTGAGTGGATATGAGTACTATGTGTTATTCATTGATGATCACTTCCAGGAGGACTCGGATTTATTTTTTGAAGACCAAGAGTGAGGTCTTCGGCGCTTTCAGGAGTTCGCAGCTCTTGTGGAGACACGTACAAAGCCCAAGATCAAGTCTCCAGGTCGGACAATGGGAGGAGAGTACACCCTTGGAGAGTTTGTTGACTATCAGCAGTAGGTGAATTAGGAGGGGAGTTCGCACTGCGCCCACAAGTTTCGGCGACCCGTGTTGCGAAGAGGGAAGAAATGCATCCATCGTAGGGGTCGCTAAAGCCATGTTGCATGACTGGTGCCAGGCTGTTTTTGTGGGTTTTATGTCCGCAACACAACCGTTATTTGCGGCACGAGTCGCATTGTGCTCTTTGGGGGCACATGACCGAGGAGGATTTTTCTGGGAAGAGCCCCGATACTGGTCAGCCTCGTATCTTTGGGTGCATCACATACTCCTACATACCCATGAGTATATGAGGACCAAACTAGAGCCCACCGCAGAGAAGGGTATCTTTCAGGCTACAGTGAGACCCTCCAAGGCCTTTTCGACTTACATTCCCCCGCACAGAGGAAAGTCGTTGTCGTGTGATGAAGTTCGAGGAGGATGGCCTTTAGGAGGTCACGGAGTTAGAGTATCCGGATCACCCGCACCTCGTTAATAGCTGAGCGCCGGGCAGGATTCAGCAGGATCAGGAGGATCCGGAGGTACATCTATGACGATGTCGTCCCCGCGGGGAGTGGCTCGCGTATTCGCAGGGGTGGAAGCAGTGGGCGCACACGAGCAACATCGGGGAGTCCACCGATGGACAAGCTCACACGTACCTCAAAGATTCAAGGTGTTCGAAAGCAAAGGTGGAGGACAGACAGCATACTGTGGATTCAGCCCCCGATGTTGAGGAGGAGGAGTTTTATTCTCCGTGCCAGGAGAAGTGTGCTCGTGGAAGAGGAAGCCATGTGGCTTCGTGGACACCTCGAGAGATGCCACATCCGTCGAGCCTAAGAGGCCGGTCAAAGAGCCAGAGACCACCTCGAGAGTGTTTTGTAGCGAGTATGGCAAATGGCTACCAGCATCTTGACTTTGGAGCCTCTAGCTTGCGAGGAGAACAGCTGGTGTCCGGAGAGACCATGCAGGAGGAGTATTCTTCTATCATGAAGAATGATGTTTGGGAGGTGGTACCGAGGCCTGAGGGCAAATCCGTGGTTACTTCCAGATGGCTTTACAAGGTAAAGCATGCTGCAGATGGCAGCATTGAGAAATTCAAAGCAAGGTTTGTGGCTAGAGGGTTCTCCCAGGTAGAGGGAGTTGATTATGAGGAGACCTTCTCTCCCGTGGCTCGATATACTTCGATCCATTATATTCGATAGTTAGAAGAGAGAT
Source organism: Pinus albicaulis (assembly GCA_034641835.2). Taxonomy (NCBI): domain Eukaryota; kingdom Viridiplantae; phylum Streptophyta; class Pinopsida; order Pinales; family Pinaceae; genus Pinus; species Pinus albicaulis. The sequence goes on along the minus strand of JAXQQM020085527.1, from coordinate 2,512 downwards.
GGGAAAAAAAAACAGGTTGGAAGATCCACTCCGATGGATGTGAAGCACCGCATTTCAATGGCTTCATACAGAGGAGGGGTGTACACTGGGAGCGCCCACTGTAGGCTTGAGGTGCATGAAACAGAACCCATGTGTGCATCGAAGAAGGTCTATCAGGCTTATCTGAAGCAAGCCCGCAGGCACAGAGTGTAGGAGGAGGACATACAGGAGATGGGTTTCACAAAGAGTGAGGCAGATCCGAACCTTTACTATATTGTGATAGGTGAGGAGCCTCTCATTCTGGTGCTGTATGTGGATGACTTGGTCATTATGGGTGCAGAGAGACTCATAGAGCACTGCAAGAGAGATCTTGCGGCGGAGTTTGAGATGAAGGACATCGGCTTGATGCATTACTTTTTGGGTTTGGAGGTGGGGCAGGAGGAGGGGCATTTCTTCCTGGGACAGGGGAAGTATATTGTGGACATCCTTGGCAGATTCCACATGGAGGATTGTAGACCCATGTCGACACCGATGATCACCAACCGGAAGAAGCTTCATGCTTCGGATTCCGAGTTGGTGGATCCCACATTGTACAGGCAGCTGATTGGTTCCTTGATGTATTTGGTCAACACTAACTGAGATCTATTTTTGCGCCAACACGATGAGCCGCCTTTGCGGTGAGCCTAGAAGGTTCTCACGTGGTCGCAAAACACATTTTGCGATATTTGCAAAGGATGGGTGATTATGGTCTCGACTAAGGTGCGTGGGGATGAGTGAGATTGGCAGTTACATCGATTCCCGATTGGGCAAAGAAGCTTTCCGAGTAGAAGAGCACTTCGTGGTGTCAAGTTGGTTGGGTACGCGTGGGAAGGTCATGGTTCAGCCAAGAAAGAACAAGAGTGATTGAGTTCAGCCAGCTGTAGCAAATGGCCTAGCTAGTTGGGGGAGGGGTCATCTCGCTTCAAGTAAGATGTTGTTTGGCTTATTTGGTCACCGTTGACCTTCTGGATTTACTCGTGAAACATCCTGGGAGTTGCATTAAACTCATCAGAGAATCCAAACATTTCATGACAGGGCCAAGCATATCTGTGAATCAGGTCATTTCATCAGAGACTATGTTCAGAAGGGAGCCGTGAAGCTTGAGTATATTCCCACCGATGAGCAGGTTGCAGATATTCTTACCAAAGCCTTACCACGGGGCAAGCATGTCTACTTCAGAGACAAGATGGGTGTGGTGAGGAACACCTTCCTCGGTAAGAGGGAGTGTTGAAATTTGGCACCGGAGGACAGGTGGTTCCCTAAGGCTTTGATCTTTGGCCTAGGGAAAAGTGTCCAAAAGAATTTAATTTTTCTCCTAAAGTAACTTTATAATATTTTATAAAGTTAAATCTAATTTAAAAGTGACTTAAGTGATAAAGTTACTAAAGTGACTTTATAAAGTTATAAAGTCAAATCTAATTTTAAAGTGACTTTAAGTGATAAAGTTACTAAAGTTAAAGTGACTTGAAATAAAGTCAATATAAAATTAGAAAGGAAAAAGTGACTTTGGAAATAAAAGACTAAGTGGGTCTTTATTAAAGTGGGGTGAATTAAAAAATGAAAAGAGAGATTTAAATGAGCATTTAATCTCAGCCCTAGATCTCAATCTATCTCAGCCATTGGATTTAGGGATTCCCCAAAAGTCACTTAGGGTTAGGTTAAAGGAGAAAAAGGAGGAAAAGGTCATTCATTCTTTCATGAGCAGATTGAGAGAGGAGGAGAGGGAGCTGAAGAGTGATTTCTGAGCAGAGGGAGAGCAGCAAGGCAGCACAGCAAGTCCGTACAGCAAGAGAGCACACTTCCCAAGGCTGGAAAGTCCGTACAGCAGAGTTTATTGGCACATTAACCAAGGCAGAAAGTCCGTACAGCATTTGCACGGTTTTCGAGAGAGGGGCAGCACTGTTTTCGAGAGCTGGAACAGCAGCAAGGAGCACGATTTTCAAGGCAGAGTTTTCTGGGCACGAAAATCGAGAAAGGGGGCTGCTGTCCCATCCGTACGGAATCCGTACAGTCCGTATGGTCATTCCTGGCACGTTTTTCGAGGCAGCTAAGACAGCATTTAACGCTGTAATTTCTCTGAAATATTTCTGTTTGCTGTTTGGCACGTTTTTCGAGGTGGAGGGTGGCACGAAAGTCAAGATAAGTGATTTTTGTGTTTGCTGTAATTTTTTGTGTATTACTGCTCACTGTAAAAGCATTTTTTCAGAAATAAATGAGAAGCTTCCAGACTGGTTTTCCCCAAGAGTTGTAGGGGGTTTTTCCAGGGTCACCTTGACCAAAAATACTGAGTTATGATGTGTTGAATGACTGTTTGTTACTGCTGTTATTTTATTTCTGCATTTACAACATTCTTAAAAATTTCCAGAATTTGTGTTTTCAGCAAAATTTATTTTTCCAGTTGTTGAATGTATGGTTATGGGAAAGGGCATTTAACTATTTTTGGAGTAATAAGGTGAAAACTGAAAACCGGGGTGGGAAACTGAATTTTCTACAG